>PVKS010002015.1:0-126207 GCA_004027875.1 Aplodontia rufa | reverse complement strand
TTTTTTTTTTGCACACTTTTAACCTTCTTCCCAAAAGACAGATCTTTAAGATTATTTTTTTCTAAATTGATCATTTTGATGTCAGGTCATTTTGGAACTAGTGATTAGTGAACATGATAAATTACCGGTAGCAGATTTGCTTTTGCAGGTTTGAAGTTTTGATGCATTAGTTATTTCCATCCAGGAAAATTATAACTCTGTACAGCATCAACTTCAAATCTCTAGAAGGAAAATAGGTTTGTGAAGAATATAACTTTCTGTTTGGAAATATAGGTCTTTTATATTGATTAAGCAAATCTCAAAAGCACCTACTATCATTTAAAATATTTTTCGGTGTTTTCGCTGTCTCAATGAGCTCAGCGAGTTTTAGAGTTTAGTGTCTTCGAGTTTAAATCAGGTCGGCTTTTACAGTTCTGGGTCTCATAAAATTTCAAGGCATAGGCGCAGAAGAGTCTGTCCCTTCGTTTGAGGTATGTGTATGATACAGAAGCATTTCTTAGAGGTGTGCTCCAGAATTGGCAGGTCATCTGTCTCTTTGTCCTCCCTCTGAAAGGGTCCTTTGGACGATGGAGTTAACAAACTGCACGTAAAGCAAATGCCCAGATGTTTATATTCCTAGGCTATTGTTTACACAAATTTCTTAGTGCTTGTGATTATGGGTGCCCCTCTCTGAGATGGGAGGGTGGGGTAGGCTTGTTTACATGGATCCCTCTCTGGGAATACATACAGGTTCACATTAGAAGCAGCGGGAGGATTTTCAGAGGAGAGAATTTCAGGACAGTGTGCGGAATCGGAGCGGGGGGTCATGACCTTGCCTATTGATCCAGTCTCTCTAATTTCCACAGCTTGCTGAGGCTTGTTCTTCCAGCCTGCTGCCGTACATTAGAGCAGAAATCCATAACATGGCCATGTTCATCCAAGCACAGGAAGAAACTAAATTAAATGTTAAAAAACAATCTGAGGCGAGAGTTGGAGACAATTCATCATGATCCTAGACGCCAGGCAGGTGGGATGACCAAGTATTCCTCAGCCAACAGACCCCCAAACGGAATAAGGAAGGGCCCGGGTGCCTCATTTGTCAGGTACCCGGTGGAGACTCGGAAAACGCACGAAGGTCAGCTCTTTGGACTGTAATGTATTTTTCCTCAAAAATGAGATATTACACATCTGAAGAGTGTAACTGAAGTAAATTAGCAGGAGGAATTGGGAGAAATGAATGGAATTCCTTATGAAAAAGCCTGCGATGTTTTTGCTCAGGCCTTGGAATTATTTTCATCCACCGTGTTGTGAAGCAAGCTGGTTAGATTTATGTTGGTAGAGCGAGAATTTCACACCAGAATCATGACCTTCTTCTTGATGTCAAGAATTCAGAACAATAGCACCTCTGGCACCTCAAAATCAAGTCTGCGTATGACAATTCGGGATGCCCCGAACCCTGACGTTCCAAACATTTGTGCAACACCTGTTGCCATTTGCTTTCGTCTGGCTATTTCATCCCAAGTTGACAGTGCTGAAGGGAGCACTTCCAAGGGCCTGCTGGACAGTGCCAAAAATGCCCTTTTCTGCTTCCTCTGTTGATCTGATTTATATTGGACATAGGGCTCATGCCATTTATTTGTCATTTACTTATTGATTAATCTAAAATGTGTAACCTGACGGAGGCATTGTAAATGGCAGGCTGTGCAGTTGGGAACTGCTGCACATTCTGGGACACATTCCTTCAAAGACATTATCCAGGTAAAATCCCATTTGAATGAGGAGGACTGCAGCATAGCCCTGCTCAGGGAAACCAGCCTCTGTATGGGGTGGTCTGTAGCAACGAGGACCTGAAGGTTGATGGAACTATGTTAAGCAATAGCAACAGCCACATTCCCCAGAATGCTGCCAGACAGTCCTGCAGAGCCTGCACTCCACCTACCCGTAAAAGAAGGGGAAAGAACCTGTCCCCCACTACTGTACTCCAGGCTCAGTTTCCCTTTGTATGCTCTCCTTGTGAGAGCATCTGGCTCTGCGTATCTTTCATTTGTGTATTAATTTTAAGCAAACACAAGACAATGTTCATCTATACAGAAAAGCATTCAAATCAAAAGAGTACAATGTGATAAGTTTCCACAAGGTGACTACAACTATAGTTTCCACCCAGACAACAAACAAAACTTCACAAGAACCCTAGAAACTTTTCTGGTGCTTCCCCTAGCCATAACATACTCCAACAAATGTATCCATTCCTCAAATTTCTTCCACTGAGTGTTGATTATTCCTGTTTACTGACTTTATATGAATAGAATGATGCCATATTTCTTATTTTGTATATGGGTTTTTTTTTGCAATATTATGTTTGTGAAATCCATTACTTGCATCAGCAATTTGTTAAGTCCCATTTCAGAGACACTGCTCTCTCTTACTCAGGACAGAAAACTCTTGTGTCTTCTAAACAGTTATGAGGAATATGGAAAATAATTATTTAGTCAAAATAGAGTACCAAAGCTGAGTATTATCTCCTTCCAAAAGTAATTTAAGTAGAGATTATTCAAAGTTCTACCAAAAAAAACTTTATTCTTTGTTATTTGTACCATGACACATTTATTGAAATGGAGAAAAGTAGGCTTTCTAGCTGGTACTTTACCTTTTCCACAAGCAACATAGCCTGACTGTCACTTATCACCATTCCAGAGCAAGTGATAAGTTGTCTTCATTCTCTCAGTTTTGCTAGATCTGGGCGCACCTAGGAAGGGCTGATATGAAAGGCCTCCACTTAGGGTCGCCATCAGAGCAAATGGCTTGAACCACTGAGCGAGCCTCAAGCCCTCATCTTCAAGATGCGAAAAGTGGTTTGAAGATCAGAGTAGTGATAAGAGTGTTAGGATTTAATGGAAAGAAAGCAAAATATGGAGGAATTGGGATGTTCATTTCAGCAGGAGGAAAGCACAGCTACTGGAGCAATGGCGTGGCTACCTTGAATCTGAGCCACTACCTGTACCTCTGCCTGAGGACCAGTCACCTTGAAGCCCAGGTGTTTCCTCAACAGTAAAGGTGTCCCAGACTCACTGATATTCACAATTACAAAGCACAGTGGAGCACTTATTTTACTTAACAAACATTCTGTACACTAAGGGCTGTAAATATTGGTTGCCACTTACATCAAATTTGAGTTTTCAAAAGCAAATTTGGTGTCAGATCAAATAAAATAGCCCCCCCCACAGAGAAATGTTATCTGATGACAGCACCAGCATTTGTCCCTTTCATGGTGACACATGATATTTAGTATTTCATCAAGTTTTTTAATTTTGTTTTCATGTTCAAGTTTTTTTCATTTTTTATTCATTAAAGAAGGTCTTACATTTAGGAAGGAATCATTATTATACAATCAAGAACAAATTTATAATGGCAGAATAAGACAAGGCTGACGTCCTTCCGTTGTTTCCCGCCTTGGGTTCCCCGTGATTCCATGTTTCTCCCTGTTTAACTCCCATGTTAGTTGGACTTCTCATGGAACGTGAAGGTTCCCCACTGGGTTGATTCCCCCATTCTCTCTCCCTCCAGCCTCCTTGAAATCCTTCCTATTTCCTCCCCGCTTCCTGCCACCCTTGCTTTGTCCCCCAGCATCACAGGCAAAGTTCCCCCTGCTAGTGGAAAAATTCATACATGTGGAGGTTATTATTAGCTTAGCCATCTGTCATACTATTTTCAATTGTATTCTAGCTTCCACAAATGAGAGAAAACATTCAGCCCTTGAGTCTCTGAGTTTGGGATATTTCCCTTAACATATATTTTTTTCCATTTCCATCCATTTGGCTGTAAATGCCATAATACCATTTTCTCTAATAGCCAAGTAGAAATGCATTGTATGTATGTATCACAGTTTTTGAATCCACTTGTCAAGTGAGGGGCATCTGGGTTGGTTCCATAGTTTAGGTATAGTAAATTGAGCTGCTATAAACATTGATGAAGCTGTATCTCTATAATATGCTGATTCTAGCTCCTTTGGGAAAATATCCAGGAGTGGGATAGCTGGGTCATAATGCAGGTCCAGCCCTAATATTTTTTTAGGAATCTCCACACTGCTTTCCAGAGTGGCTGAACCCGTTTGCAGTCCCACCAGCAGTGTGACAGTGTTCCTCTTTTCCCACAGCCCCTCCAGCATCTGCCTTGTTTGTATTCTTCATTTTTGCCACTCTGACAGGAGTGAGGTGGAATCTCAGTGAAGTTTTGATTTGCATTTCTCTGATTGCTAGTGATATAGAGCATTTTCTCATTTGTTTATGGGCTTTTTGGACTTCCTCCATTGAGAAATTTATTTTTAGTTCTATAGCCCATTTACTGATTGGATTATTTGTGGTTTTGGTGTTTAGTTTTTTGAGTTCTTTGTATATTCTGGATATTAGCGCTCTGTCTGAGGTGTAGCACACAAAGATTTTCTCCCTTCATACTCAAGCTTAAATCCATATTTTCATTAAATGTGAAAGGTAGTTGGGCCATGTATTTTTTCTTTGTTTTTTGAGAGAGACACAGAGTGTGAGAGAGTTAATTTAATTTTATTTTTTTAATATGTTTTTTGTTGTTTTTGTTTTTCCTCCACTTAGTTGTATATGTAGCACTGGAGATCAAACCCAGGTCCTCATGCACACCAGACAAATGCTCTGTTGCTGAGCCACCCCTCCAGTCCCTGGCCATGTAAATTTAATCACCAAGTTTTATGAGATCCTGTGTGAAGCCGTGGGTTCTGTTTGTTTCATTGAGTCTGCTTGATGCTATACAATCTAGTCTCAGAAATTACAACAGAACAGAATTTAAAAAAAAAGCTTCCCAGGCTTAGACAAAAAGTGAAGCCCACTTGAATAGTTTTCAGTGGGATGAAGTCCTCCATATAGAAAACCTCCATATAGAAAAGAATTTTCCTTGCTAAATGTCTGGAGAAATACATAGAGCCCACAGTGAGGATGGATAAAGTTGTACCTGGGTTTCTCACTGACATGTCCTCTAACGAGAAAAACTAACTACAAATTTCTTTATCTCCTCTGCTTCATCTGTTTCTCTACCCTGTGTAACCTGATTAAATTTTGGTTTAACTCAAACACCTAAATTGCAAAAGTATAGTTTTACCTGAACTTTGTAATAAGTTAGTTTCTATTTTCCAAGTGGAGAAATGGTTTATGTCTTCATACTTCAATACCATTAAATGTTTTACCCGAAGTTAGGTTTATAACTGATATAATAAGTTAGTTTCTATTTTCCAAGTAGAGAAGCATTTTATGTATTCATACTTCAATGTCATTAAATGTTTTTACTTTACACATTTCCGTTTTTATGCTTTCTGTACTTACTTTTTACTTGGTTTTTAAAATCTTATTTTTCATATAAAATGGTTTTTGGATACTTTTTCTTATATTTTTCTATAAATTTAATGGTTCAATGTAATCTCTGGTTTTAAAACTCTTTTTGTAAGAAATAGGTAGTTTCTACCTATTTCCAAAACCAATACGAAGTACATTTTGGAACTTGTAGCGTAAAACACTTTCTCCCCTTCTGAATAGGTAGTGGGCCAGACTCACTCGCGTTTGTTCAACCAAGACAAACCAGATAAATACAAAGAACAAATAAAACATGGTTTTCAGTATGTGGAAGTCTATATATGTAGATGTATACATACGTCTGTGGATGCATGGATGGATGGGTGGATGGATGGATGGGTGGGGTAGATAGGTTCAAAATTGCCATTTGAGCTACTTGAGAGGTTGAGGCAGGAGGACCATGATAAGTTCTAGGCAACTTAGTGAGGCCCTCTGTCAAAATAAAGTAGAATAAAAAAGAGGCTGAGTTCACAGCTCAATGGTAAAGTGCTTGCCTAGAATGTGTAAGGCCCTGGATTCAATCTATAGTACTGAAAAAGAATTGCCACGTGAAACAAAATGGGGTAAAAATGCAGAATATGAGCAATCACTGCGCATTGACAAAGCACACGCAAGGCCCGTTCAATGCACTTGTTGAAATTAGAGTTGCACAGAGGTCATTTCCATTTTATCTGCATTTGGGAAAACAAGTAGATTACTGTGAGAGGTGAGATGACCATAATAATGCCATAACAAAAAAGGGGTTAAAAATAAGGATAGTCCCTTCTTGCAAACCGCTTTCAAAAACACATCAAGAAAATAATTCATCATGATCAAATGGGCTTCATTCCAGTTATGCAAGGCTGGTTCAACATATATGAATCAATAAATGTGATTCATCACTTAAACAGAATTAAGGACAAAAGCCATATGATCATCTCATTAAATGCAGAAAAGGTCTTTGATAAAATCCAGCACCCATTTATGCTCAAAACTCTAGAGAAAATAAGGATCAAAGGAACTTATCTTAACATTGTAAAGGCCATATATGCCAAACGCTCAGCTAGCATAATATTAAATAGAGAAAGGCTGAAAGCATTTCCACTGAACTTGGGAACAAGACAAGGATGCCCACTTTCACTACTTTTATTCAATATAGTCCTCGAGACCCTGGCTGGAGCCATCAGGCAGGAGGAGGAAATCAAAGGGATAAGAATAGGAAAGGAGGAAGTCAAACTATCCCTTTTTGCTGATGACATGATCCTATATCTGGAAGGTCCATAAAACTCCACCAGAAAGCTACTAGAGCTAATAAACAGATTTGGCAAAGTAGCAGGTTACAAGATCAATACCCATAAATCAATAGCTTTCCTATATGCCAACAATATTAGGGAAGAAGAAATAATTAGGAAATCAGTCCCATTCACAATATCTTCTAAAAGAATAAAATACTTGGGAATTAATCTAACAAGAGAAGTAAAAGACCTCTACAAGAAAAATTACCAAACACTGAAAGCAGAAATTGCAGAAGACCTTAGAAGATGGAAAGATGTTCTGTGCTCTTAGTTAGGTGGAATTAATATAATTAAAATGGCCTTTCTTCCAAAAGCACTACATGGATTCAATGCAATCCCCTTCAAGATTCCAATGTCATCCTTTGCAGATATAGAAAAAGCAATTCTCAAATTCATATGGAACAACAAGAAACCTAGAATAACCAAAACATAACTAAGCAAGAAAGATGAAACAGGTGGTTTTGCAATACCAGATCTAAAATTATACTAAAGAGCTATAGTATTAAAAACAGCATGGTACTGGTATCAAAATGGAATAGAATAGAAGACTCTGAGACAAACCCACAAATCTTTAAACATCTGATGTGTAACAAAAGGGGTCAAAGTAAAACGTAGTGGAGAGACAGTCTATTCAACAAATGGTGCTGGACAAACTGGACAGCCACTTGCAGAAAATTGAAATTAGATCCTTATCTCTTGCCATGCACAAAAATCAAATCTAAATGGATCAAGGAACTAGAAATCAAACTAGCTATCATACAACTGCTAGAAGAAAAATTAGGACTAACACTCCAGCATTTGAGAGTAGGCAAAGACTTTCTCAGTGAGACTCCTAAAGTGAAAGAATAAAGTCAAGAATCAACAAGTGGGGTTCTCAAAATTGCGTCATCCCACCGTCACTGACTCTGAGAAGCTCCTGAGATTCACCTCGCCCTGCAGGACAGCACCCGGATTCCCATGGTAGGACAAAGCACCCAGTGTGGGGGAATATTATCTCTCCCTAACTCTATAACTCCAAAGGAATAACATAGTCCTTTAACGAATATAAAGGAGATCTTAGTGGAGCCTGCAGCACTCTGCCCCACACCTGGCGGGAGGGGAGCTGCTCCAGAGGGCGGAAAGGAGCGAGGGAGCGAGTTTCCTAACCAAACACCCTAACCCAGCCGGCCGGCTGCCCACTCCCTGATCTGCTGCTCTTCATTTACCTAATCTTGCATAAAACACTGGGAAATAATTGCTCACATTAGGGAACTTGTAGCTGTTTGTGCAGCAGCAAACCACTTTGCCCTGAGGGCGGGGCAGGTCACCCATTAAAAAACAAAACAAAACAAAACAAAAAAACCCAAAAAACTTCCTGAGCCCTCAGACTTCGCAGCCAGAAAAACCAGAATCTATCGCCCCAAGATTGGGCCCTTTCCCAAAGGGTCTGTAGGGTGCTGGGAGTTCCTGCTACACTTCCGGCTGCTGCCCGTAGAGCCTGGGAAGGAGAGGATTCAGCCCAAGATCTTTAACTCAATCACTGCAGTCAATAACTCTCCACCAGGGCCCTTGGTTTACAAGTGCTGATTTTAAAGTCCTTTAACATAACTACTCGCACCAGCGTGGGAAAGCAGGGCGCGTGGGATCGTGGGATCGCCTAACAGCCTTACGGGGCCTCAGTCCCCACGAGCAGAAACAGAAGTTACCGCCCCCCCCCCACCAACTGGCCATCTGCCCTGGGGGCTGTAGGGAACTGCGATTCACCTCTCCAGCTCGCAAACCTCTCGGGTTTGTGACCTTCTTTCCTTCTGACCCCCCGCCCCTTCTCACCCAAATAGGAGGAGCCTGTGAATATAACTTGCTCCAGCAGGGAGCATCCCTCTATAGGGGATCCTCTGCTTCAGCCTCTGCTTGAAATCTGCCTCGGGAAGTTTTGAATATAGGGGGCAGCATGGACTTCTCCTTAGCATCTGAGCTCCTTGCATAGCCAAAGCTGCGTAGGCCTGGACCTCTCTAGCAGACCTTGTGCTTGCAGCTGAGAATCACATAAGCACTGGCACGATCTGGACCATCTTCTGAGGGTTTCAGTCAACTCCATAGAGCAGTTCTTGGGACTTCTGAAGATCACAAGACACGCAGAGTGGGTCACCAGTGATCCTGAGGAAGTGAGTCTCAGGCTGGTCACTCTCCTTGGATCAGTCAGAGACCCACACATCTACAATAGGATCAACTCGATTGTCTACAACTTCTGAGACCCACGTCCAAGAAATATCTAGAGTGTGGATTGGCAGAAAGCAACCATCTCAGGATTATAACCCAGGGAGAACTGAATACCCCTTTGCAACAGAAAATTTTGAGGAGATTCTCTAAGAAAAACAAGGCCACTGGACTCAACCAAACTGCTTCTCTCCCGACAAACTCAACTCCGAAGAATCCCCAGCTTGATGTCAGATTTGAACGCACCACCCCATGATACATACTTCCTGACCTAAGGGCCAGAAAAACTCAGAACTTTACCAACTAGTTTTGTGGAGTTTTTTTGTTTGTTTGTTTGTTTTCATTTCTTCATTTTAAAAATTTTTTTATTTTATTTTTTATTTTAATTTTTTAAAAATGGGAATCTGGCTGGAATATAATATTTTTTAAATTTTTAACATTACTGTGGGTTTTGGGTTTTTTTTTCTTTTCCTCTGCTCCTTGCTTTATGAATAATACTGAATTTGGTGTTGGTGGATGTAAATATTTATCTGTGTGCATGTATTGGTGATTGGCTCTTACTTTCTCTAAGTCTTATTGAACCCTACTGCTACCCTCTTCCTCCACTGTACTCTGGTAATCCCCAAATATAAGCATCTTTCTCTCAGTCTCACCCCAAGTCTTTACCCTACCCGCACCCCAGTTCTGTTTTCCTTAGTCCTAATAGAATAACCTACTCCCCTCTAATCCCTAGTTCCCCTATACTCTAAAGCAGGTGTGATTTTATACCTCCCCAATTCACCTCCTTGACTTCCTACTCATTCCTTCTCCCCAATTTCAGAGAGACCCTAATACCTGAAGAAATAGACACGCTTCAAAATGGGTACTTGCTTGCTATCATAATACACAGTGAGAGTTCTCTAAAAGAAAACTGCTACTATTGATGCTAATCATCAGCTCATCTGTTTTAGTTGAAATGGACTAGTATTTGCACCTATAGCCTCTCAAATTCTCACAGAACGGTCTGGCATCTTCAGGTCTGTATTGACCAAATAGCCCCACTTCACAATGAAGCAAAGTCATAAGAAGCTCCAACTACTCCAACAAGAGTAACAAGGTTGAAATAAAAGACAAGCTCTCTGAATCAGAAAATGAGGAAAAGAGGAAATATCTCTCCTCCTTAACCCCAGAGCTCTCCACCCAGGGATGCCATAGCCAGGGCCCTAGATGAAAACCAAAGACATTGTATCAGCATTATGATTTGTAATGCAATGAAAGAATTGAGAGAGGAAATAAGGAAAGAGATCAGAGATCAATTTCAAGAGATGAGAGACAAATTCTACGGGGAAATTAAGGAACAATTCCATGAAATGAAAGATCAGCTGTACAAGGATATTGATGTTCTGAAAGAGATGTAGCAGAGCTATCAGGATTGAAAAATACAGTTAACCAATTCAAATCTTCACTGGAAGACACCAGAGTATACTCCTCTGAAAATAGAACTTCAGCACTTGAAGAACGAGTATCAGACAATGAGGATCACCTAAACAATGAAGAAATCAAAGAAGAAAAACAAGATAAACAGCTTATATTACATAATCAGAACTTCCAAGTAATATTTGATGAGATGAGGCGTAATAATCTGAGAATCATTGCCCTGGAGGAAAACTCCAAACAGCAAACAAGAGGCTTCAAGAACCTTTTAAGCGAAATCATAAGTGAGAACTTCTCTCATTTTGCTATTGATCAGGAATACCACATCCAAGATGCTTATAGAACACCAAATAGACCTAATTAATTGAGAAACTCACCAAGACATATCATATACAAATTGAATAACAGAGAAATTAAAGAGAGAATTCTAAAAGCTGCTAGAGAAAAGACCCAAATCACATTCAGAGGCAAATCAATTCGGATCACTATGGATTTTTCAGAGCAAACAATGAAGGTCAGAAGACCTTGGAACAATACCTTTCAAGTATTAAAAAATAATAACTTCCACCCAAAGATAATATACCCTTCAAAACTCAGCTTCAAATGTGATGGGGAAATCAAATACTTCAACAATAAACTCAAGCTAACAAGATACATGAACACAAATCCTACTCTACAAACTATTCTCAAAGATGTTCTCCATTCAGAAGAAAATGCCTATGATATCCTAATTCCTTAAACAAGGTCAAGTCAATAATCATATTTTACACAAGATAACTTCCAAAATGACTCAAAATTCTGTAATTGATACAAAGTCAGAGACTCAGCCTCCCATATCTATTCTAACTTTGAATGTGAATGGTCTCAATGCCCCATTTAAAAGACACAAACTGGCCCACTGGAACAAAAAACAAAATCCAATAATATGTTGCCTACAAGAGACACATTTGACACCCAAAAATACACACAGGCTGAAAGTGAAAGGTTGGCAAAATGTCTACCAGGCCTGTGGCCCAATAAAGCAAGATGGTGTGGCAATTCTAATTTCTGATAAAATCAATTTCCAACTAAAACTAGTCAGAAAGGACAAAGAAGGTCACTATATTATGCTAAAAGGGACAATCCACCAAGAAGATATAATGTTAATTAACATTTATGCCCCCAATTATACCCCCCCCAAAATATATGGAAAAAATACTTAAGGACATCAATTCCCACATTGATCTCAACACAATAGTTCTGGGGGACTTCAACACACCACTATCAACTCTAGACAGATGATCAAAACAAAAAATCAGTAAAGACATCTCCAATCTGAACAACTCTATTAGTCAATTGGGCTTAACAGACATCTACAGAATATTCCATCCTAAGACAGCTGAATTTACCTTCTTCTCAGTGGCTCAGGGATCCTTCTCTAAAATAGATCACATCCTAGTTCACTGGGATAATCTTAACAAATATAAAAAAGTGGATATAATCCCATGTATTCTAGCAGATCATAATGCTATGATCTTAGCAATCAAAAACAAGAGAAACAACAGAAACTACTAAAATAGTTGGAAATTGAATAACTACCTCTTAAATGAAGGATGGGTAAAAGAGGAAATGAGAGCAGAAATTAAGAAGTTCTTGGAATTGAACGAGAATGAGGATACAACATACTGAAACCTCTGGGACAGTATGAAGGCATTCTTAAGAGGTAAATTTATAGCACTGAATGCATACATCAAAAATCTAGAAAGAGATCAGATAAATAGCCTTATGCTTCAACTCAAATGATTACAAAAGGAAGAACAGTCCAACCCCAAATCTAACAGAAGACAGGAAATTACCAAAATCAGAGCTGAAATCAACGAAATTGAGAACAAAAAAACTATACAAACTATTAACAAAACCAAGAGTTGGTTCTTTGAAAGAGTGAACAAAATTGACAGATCCCTTGCCAACCTCACCAAAAGGAAGAAAGAAATGAAGCAAATCAACAAAATAAAAGATGAAAATGGGGATATCACCACAGACTCAATCAAGATTCAGAAGATTATCAGAACCTATTTTGAAAATTTATACTCTGCCAAGTTTGATAATCTGCAGGACATGGACAGGTTCTTGGACACACACAACATCCCCTCTTTAACACATGAGGACATTGTAAACCTAAACCAACCTATCACAGATAGCGAAATTGAAGCAGCAATCAAAGCTCTCCCAAAAAAGAAAAGCCCAGGTCCGGATGGACCGAATTCTACCAAGCCTTCACAGAAGAACTAACACCGATCCTCTACAAGCTCTTCCAGGAAATTGATAGAGTGGGATCACTCCCAAACACTTTTTATGAAGCAGATATTACACTGATTCCAAAGCCCAACAAAGACATGTCAAGGAAAGAAAACTACAGACCAATTTCCCTTATGAACATTGATGCAAAAATCCTCAATAAAATTTTAGCTAATCAGATACAAAAACACATTAAAAAGATAATACATTATGATCAAGTGGCTTCATTCCAGGAAAACAAGGCTGGTTCAATATTCGCAAATCAATAAATATAATTCACCACATAAACAGAAGTAAAAACAAAAATCATGTAATCATCTCAATTGACGCAGATAAGGCATTTAATAAAATTCAACACCACTTTATGCTCAAAACTTTGGAAAAGATAGGGATCAAGGGAAGATACTTTAACTACATCAGATCCATTTACGACAGACCCATAGCCAATATTACCCTCAATGGAGGAAAAACTAAAAGCATTTCCACTGAATTCAGGAACTAGACAAGGCTGTCAGCTTTCCCCTCTCTTGTTCAAATTAGTCCTTGAAACCCTTGCCAGAGTTATCAGGCAAGACAAGGAAATCAAAGTATTTGTATAGTAAAAGAGGAAGTTAAGTTATTTCTATTTGCTGATGACATGATTGTATACCTAGAAGACCCAATAACATCAGCCAGAAAACTCCTAGAGCTTATAGGAGTTTTCAGCAAAGTATCTGGCTACAAGATCAACTCCAGTAAATCAGTAGGGTTTCTTTACTCCAGCAACAAATCCACAGAATAAGAAATCAAGAAATCTCTCCCATTCACCATCACTTGCAAAAAAATGAAATACTTGGGCATTAACCTTACAAAGGATGTTAAGGACCTCTACAAAGAAAATTATCAAACACTGAAAAAAGAAATGACAGAAGACCTGAGTAGATGGAAAACATTCCATTCTCATGGTTGGGCAGAATCAATATAATAAAAATGGCTATTCTACCCAAAGCCCTACACAGATTCAATGCAATCCCCATCAAGATACCTATGGCATTCTTCAGAGATGTAGAAAAAGCAATACTCAAGTTCATTTGGAATAACATGAGACCCAGACTAGCCAAAACATTACTCTATATAAAGGAAAAAGTAGGGGGTATCTCAATCCCTGACCTGAAATTATACTACAGAGCCATAGTAGCAAAAACAGCTTGGTATTGGTATCAAAACAGAACCGAAGATCAGTGAAACAGAATAGAAGATTCTGAGACAAAACCCCATATATTTAACTATTTGATATTTGATAAAGAGAGCAAAAGCATAGTGTGGAAGAAAGACAGCCTGTTCAACAAATGTTTTTGGACAAACTGGACAGCCATATGTAGACAACTGAAGCTGGATCCTTATCTTTTGCCCTGCACAAAAATTAAATCAAAATGGATCAAAGACCTGGATATTAAGCCAACAACTTTAAACTTACTAGAAGTAGGGTCAACATTATAGCATATAGGAGTCGGCAGCTACTTCCTTAACAAAACTCCCATGGCTCAAGCTGTAAAATCAAGAATAAATGAATGGGATGCAATTAAACTAAAAAGTTTTTGTACAGCTAAATATCTAGTCAAGAGCATCAAGAGAGAACCCACAGAATGGGAGAAAATCTTTGCCTGCTACACCTCGGACAGAGGGCTAATATCCAGAATATATAAAGAACTAAACACCAAACTTACTAATGGGAAGGGGAAGGGAGGGATAAAGGAGGGTAATTGGGGGGGCACTCCTAGGGATAATTGCAATATCCAGAATATATACACATTTTATACACATTTTATATTATTTTGTTAAAATCTTGTAAGGTTGCTCAAAAATAAAAAAATTAATAAAAATAAAAAAACACCAAACTTACAAATAACCCAATCAATAAATGGGCTATGGATCTAAAAAGAAACTTCTCACCAGAAGAAAGCCCAAAAATATATGAGAAAATGCTCTACATCATTAGCTATAAGTGATATGCAAATCAAAACTTCAATGAAATACCACCTCACACCTGTTAGACTGGCAAAAATGAAAAATTCAAACAACAACAGATGCTGGAGGGTCTGTGGGGAAAGAGGAACACTGTTACACTGCTGGTGGGACTGCAAACTGGTTCAGCCACTCTGGAAAGCAGTGGGGAGAATCCTCAAAAAATTAAGGATGGATCCACCTTATGATCCAGCTATCCCACTTCTGGATATTTTCCCAAAAGAGTTAGAATCAGCATATTATACTGATATGGCTTCATCAATGTTTATAGCAGCTCAATTTAGTATAGCTAGATTATGGAACCAACCCAGATGCCCCTCACTCGAGGAGTGGATACAAAAACTTTGGTACTTATATACAATGGAATACTACTCTGCCATTAGAGAAGATGATATTATGGCCTTTGCAGCCAAATGGATGGAGATGGAAAGAATTATGCTAAGTGAAGTATCCCAATCTCAGAGACTCAAGGGCCGAATGGTTTCTCTCATCTGTGGAAGCTGGAATACATGAGGAAGCAGTATGTTAGATGGCTAAGCTAACAATAACTTCAAATTGTATGATTCTCAACGCAACAGGGAGATGACTCCCTAGGATACTTGGAGGTGTAGGGAGGGGGATGGGGGGAGGGTTTCGGAAGAACTCCTAGGAGACTGGAGAAAGCGAATATGTGGGAATCATCTCAGAAGGAGATCGCTGTCCTCCACAAGATATCCATTTAACTCAGGAGTTCTTCTGAGGGAAACAGCAATAGGGGGAACCCAAGCAGGGAATCCATGATGTGGCATTAGCCCTGGATAACTAAGTATATATACAACGGTTCTTGAATGTTTGATAATGTTTCCTCCTCAATTGTATCTCTATATACATCTAATTAAATAAAATAAAAAATAAAAATAAAAAAAAGAATGAACAAGTGGGATGACCTTAAACTAAAAAGCTTCTGTAAGGCCAAGGAAATAGTCAAAACAGTCAAGAGACAACCTACAGAATGAGAGAGAATCATAGCCTGTTATCCCTCTGACAGGGGACTAATATCCAAAATTTACAAAGAACTCAAAAAACTCAACAACAAAAACACAAGAAATCCAATCAATAAATGGGCCAGAGAGCTAAACAGAAACTTCTCAACAGAGGACACTGAGCAAGCCAATGAATACAGGAGAAAGTGTTCTAAATCACTAGTAATTAGAGAAATGCAAATCAAAACTATGTTAAGATTTCACTTCACTCCAGTCAGACTGGCAAAGATGAAGAATACAAACAATAACAAATGCTGGAGGGGTTGTGGGGTGATAGGAACACTAGCACACTGTTGGTGGAATTGCAGACTGGTCCAGCTGCCCTGGAAAGCAGTGTGGAGACTCCTCAAAAAATTAGGATTGGATCCACCATATGACCCAGCTATCCCTCTTCTGGGAATTTTCCCAGCACATTACTGCAACACAGCAAAATTCATGTTCATAGCAGCTCAATTCACACTAGCTAAATTGTGGGATCAACCCAGATGCCCCTCACTAGATGAATGGATCCAAAAGCTCTGGTATATGTATATACAATGGAGTTTTACTCAGCTATTAGAAATAATGATATTGCATCTATTGAAGGTAAATGGATGGCATTGGAAGAAATCATACTGAGAGAAGTTAGTCAAACCTGGAGAGTCAAGAGCCAAATGGTATCCCCCATTTTTGGAGGCTGGACCTAAACCCAGGCTTGGGAGTAAAGTAGATAAACTCATGTATTAGATCCACAGAACAAAAATGCAAACTGTTAATATTTATGAGATACAATTGCAAGATACTTCATATGATATTTGAACAAGCTATGCTGTATACCTGTAGAAAAATGTAAATTTTTAATCCTAGTGTCAAATATTTTGAAGAATAACAAGGGATGATAAATAGGGTGGAGAAGTTGGAACTGACATAAAGCAGGGTACATTCCAAGCAGTTATAAATATCTCTGTATTCTGTATATACTATAGCTATACACACACACACACACACACACACACACACGTATATGTGTGTGTGTGTATACATATATATAAAATGTTCTTCATAGATATAAGAATTATGTCACTGTATTTAGGGTTTTTAGGAACTATAAAGGACCCAGAAGAAAGGCAAGGGATCAGGGGATGGGAGGAGAGAGGTAGAGAGGTGTGTGGAGGGGATATTGAGCAAATTTATTGCTGAATTGTGTGTATCTAAGAATATGTGATAACCAATCCCATCATTATGTAAAACTATAATGCACTAAAGAAAATAAGATAGTCCATTTGGCTATGATCAAAAGAATCTCATGTTTGCTCCCTAAGAAAAAGACCATCTTTCCTTCCTTGTCTCTCTCTCTCTCTCTCTCTCTCTCTCTCACACACACACACACACACACACACACACACTCCATTCCCTGATTATAATTGTAATCAGGAAGATGCATCTTTTGGAATTAAGAAATGGGAAGGTCCCATGAGACCCACTCAGTCCATACCTACCAGGCATGATTATGACTCTATTGATAATTTCCCAATCAAATAGGTCTTTTTCTTAGTCATCATAAGGCCTGATTGCCGTAAATGGCAAAGCAATCAATGAGATTGATGTTATTTCAGACACCTTAACAACTGAATTGGATCAACCATGCATGTGTCCATAGATAGCTCATTGATTTGGGTGTTATTGTAGCTGATAAAACCAACTCAACTGGAAAAGAGCTCTTTCAGCCTACCCTTGTAGACAAACTTTAAGTCATTACTGTGGAACCATCCAAGATGACTAGCCCTTTGAAGTGGCAACTGGCATAAGCCTATAGGGATTATGACCACAACAAGAGGTTTAAGAACAGAGGTTCAAGTCAATGGAGCCTTAACTTTTGTAAGTACACCCTTGATTGACTTATTACGGATGAACTAATTAAAATCATGGGCACTGGTGGCATGGTAATCAAAAGACAGAATAGTCTGTCACTGTTTTGCAGGGGTAAGGTGCATCAATGAAGTAATGATAAACCAAAATTAATGGAAGAAATTTTACTAAACTCCCAAGCCTGAACCTTGTCCTACTGCAGAAGCACATAGGAGGGCTATTGATAGGTATCAAACTGCCTTTCTATTGTGCTTGTAGTTTGCCATTTCCAAAAACAAATGTGATCATCATTTTTTGTAGCCTTTTTACCCTGCCTTCTATAAGATAGAGAATCACTGGAAGATTCTAAGTATTATATGATCTGACTTACAGTTTTAAAAGATCCCTTTGACTGCTTTATGGAGAAAGTGTTGTGGAAAAATGAGAGTGAGAACCAGGCGGTCCAGTGTTCAGAGATCACTATAATCATCCAGGTGAGACATGCCTACTCTTATACAAGAATAGAGGCAATGAACAAGAAGAAATTGGGACAGACAAGTTACATTTTGCAAGAGGATTGAATGTGGTAAGAAATTAGATGTGGTGAGAGAGAAGAAAGGATGCATTAAGGTTTTTAACATGAGGAAATGGGTTATGGTGGTGTTATTTATGGATATGGGAAGATTGAAGGCAGAACATCAGAATAGGTTTAGAAGGGAGAGTTAAGAACTCCATTTGGCTATTTTAAACCTTGAAATGTTTGGTGGATTTCCAAGTGGATAAATCAGGTAGGTTATCAGATGTCCAAGTCTACAGCTCATTAGAATATTTGGAGTAAGATATAAATGTCGGAACTGTTAGCATGTAGGTGGCATTAGATCAATGTGTGATGGCAGCCATCTCTGGAGAAGAGTGTCATTGCAGAAGTAAAAGGGACTGGGGGCCAAGCTTTGTAGGAATTGCCATAAATGCTTTTAGGAGGTACGATTTAATAAAGGATAGAACAGCAACTCTTTGTAACCTTGTTTTGTCTTGTAAATATAGTTCTGTTATCCACGCTTCAGTTCCAACAGAGTATTTTTAATAGTGTGGTTCGACCTTTGGAAAGATGTCAGAGGTTCACAAGTATACTTCTATCTGATTCCCCAGAGGAAATCATGTTGAGGCTTGAAGTAGATTCTAGTATCTTTTTATTAAATGATTATTTTGTTGTTTAACTACTGAGTGATGCAAAGAGGGGCCAGCCGGAGGCTCTGGCTGTTCATCTACCTCTTGTTCCTCAGCAGGCAAGGAGAATGAAGGTGGTCCTTATGACCCTTGGCCAGGGAGGAAAGGGCCAGAAAAATGGGAGAGCTAAGGAGGAAGAGACGATGACATCTGGATCCTTTGAATTGTTTTCCTGCCCAGGCTGGGCTTTGGGTTGTACCTTTGATGTGAACTTAAGCAGTAGGCATGTTAACTTGGGCTCTGGTTCTCATTTCATCCAGGTGTGTTTCTGGCTTTCCCTGCAGCTTGTCATAAAAGTGATCCACCCTTATTCCTTTATTGTGGCTAGAATTACACCAATTAGTTCACTCACTGTCCCTTACCTGTGAGGTCAGTTTCCGCCTTTTAACTGCCATTCCTAGGAAAGTGCCTAATAAATACTGAAATAGAGGAGCCAATCTGCAATTAGAGAATCAAATCTGGAACTCGATGAGTTTTCTCTTCGCTTCTAGGTGTGTACATTCTCAAAGCCTCACCATCTAAATGGATGGAATTGGAGACTAACATGCTAAGTGAAAGAAGTGAGACTCAGAAAGCCAAAGGTCTAATGTTTTCTCTAACTTGCAGAAGCCAGTCCAAAATAAGGGGAGGGGGAGGGAAAGAAAGAAGGGGGGATTCCATCAAAATAGAAAAAAGACAGGTGGACTCAATTAAAGGGACAGAGGGGGAGAGAGAAGGGATGGATGAGGGAAGAAAAGTGGAATGAATCTGACCTGATTTTCCTATGTACATATATGAACACATCACAGTGAATCTCACTTTTATGTATAACCACAAGATGCTAACAATAAAAAAACAATGGAAAGTAAACAGCAGAAAGATCAGTAAAAGAGAGGGAAGAGAATAGTGAGGGATAACAGGAGGGAAAGAGGAGATCCTGGAGACTAAAAATAGAGAACTTATATTCTAAGTTTTTATAATTATGTCAAAATGAATTGTAAGTTATATATTACTGAAAGAATCAACAAAAATTAAAAAACAAGACAAAAACTCAAAACATTACCACCACCTTAACCTGCCCTGTGGTCTCTATATGACACAAATTCAGATTGAGCTGCCTCAGTGAGCTCCTATGAGCTCCCTTCATTTAGTGGACTAATTTATCTTTTAGGGATGTAGGCTTACTCTCATCTCAGAGCTCCCTCTAATTCAACACTGGAATGTGTCACTTTAAGTTCTCTCATGCTGCATCTTAGGAAAGGAACAGAAGTTGGACTATGTCTACTCGAGGGAGTTTTCTCGGATGGCTCTGAGATTCTCTTATTCCTACACTTGCATATTATTTTGTACCTCTGTAAGTTTCCACATACATGAAACTTGTCTTATTTTCTTTAATGTATCTTTATCCTTGAAAGAAAAAGGGATATCTTACCATCTTTATAATTTAGTGAATAATAATTCATAATAACCTATTTTCATAGTACATTACATATCATCTTTATTTTTAAAATTTTAATAAAGGAAGACTCCATTAAAAGAGAAACCCTTAGTTTAAGGAATAAACCCATTTCTAAAAAAATGTCTTTCAAATGCTAATTATTGCTGCAAAAGTAAAATTTTCATTTATAATAGATAAAATAATTTTAATATTGTATTGAAAACAAATATACAAAATTAAGAAAATTTCATGGAACCCTGGGGTTATGTTCATGATTCTAAAATGACTTTACCCTAAAGTATAAGGAGGAGGACCTTACCATAGTGTGATCAGGACCATGTTCATGCCCTCCAAGGTTGCTTTTCCTCCAGTTCAAGGAGCTCCACCCCTAAGTGAAACAGCAGCAGGAGCAGCTCTGTAGACTCAAGGGTTTGTCAGGAAGAATAAAAGCAATAGGAAGTAGTTGGACTTAATTCAGTGCTTTTCAAACATCTGTCTGTGTGTTCCCTTCCTAGTTTCTTTGTATCAACACATTATTATTGTTGCTGTTAATATATTATTTGTCTTTAATTCAACTTGTTCTTGTTACTGAAGTAAATTTATTTCAAAAGAAAATGTCTTATGAGTTTATGGTATTAGTTACATTTTTCTGACATTCATTGTATGAAAATATATTTTAAAAGTATCTGTGATTCTATTAAAGTCAACATAAGTAACTCATTTTGAGAAACTCTGGCTTACTGTCTTACCTTGTGTTCCCTGGAAATGTTTATGCACAAGTTCATCATTGAGCATGCGATTCCAGGGATTAGGAGTGGAAGAAGGAGGATGAAGTTAGGAGGGAGGGGCTGCAGTGCACTGCTGTATGGCCACATGACCAGCCTCCACAGGCTGCCCCATCTGGAGGACCCTCTCCAAAGCCCTGAAAAATGCAGTGTACAAGTGCCTCCTTAGGACAGAAAGAGGAAGGTGTTTATTTATAAGCAACTATCTCTCATGGTCCAAAGGTTCACTCATGGGAAGTTAATGCCCCCTCACTTCTGCTTTAAAATCAAATGAACAGGTTCCTGTGGTGAGCCACCAGGTAACAGATCCAGGACAGTAGGCAAGTTACACATCGTAACGCTTAGGCATAGGCTCCCAGGTTGTACCTGTGCAAAGCTGGAGGGAGCCACTGGTCACTGCAGCAGTGGCTGACATAAGACAGGTGAGGCTGAGAGGACCTGAAGTGCACTAGGAGGCTACAGAACAATCACTATTCCCAGGATGGATATGTTATCTATTTATTCCTGGGCTGCCTGTTGAAATGCCAATGATTGACTCTCATTCTCACCAAGTAGAAAGGCACCCTGTTTTTAGGAAACTATTTTCAAATCTAGGATCTAAGGAAGAAGGCTTCATTTATATTAGGACCCTGTAACTAACCCTATGAGGGTTTATGCTACCCCGAACTCCTATGGTGGACTTGTGACGATTCCTATCCAACTGGAACACACATCTAGCCTTTCTCTCTACTTCAACATCTTCTTCCATTTTCAATACTTTCTTTGGTACTGAAACAAGAATCAGCAAATGACATTCACTAAAGGTCTGAAAATACTGTGCTAGCTTTTGACAGGAACTAGCTGTATCTTAGAACTTATATAAACTGGTCTTACCAATAGCTCCTTGGGGAATTCCTAAATAGACATGCATTTTTTAAAGCAGAGTTTCCCATCATCTAGTTTGGCCCCTGCAAAGAGGCAACTAGGACTCAGACAAACTACATGGCAGGATTGCTTTGGCATTTGTCCCAGGACTGAAAGAGCCTAGGCATGGGGCCTGGGCTGGAGGATACACTCAGCTTAATTGGTAGGACAATGAGTGTTTAAAATAGTTTATTCTTTATTATTCTTACAGCTTTCCACAAAAGGAGGTGTCAAGGTTGTTTTCAATTTCAGAATTCTTTAAGGCGGAAAGATTGACCCAATCTTTTTGGAGTGGTAAAGAATTCATAAACCCAGGGCCTTTTTGCCACCATCTCCTCATCCCTAACGTTGACTGCCTGCCTACAGGTTCAATTTAACCCATTATTCTATATGCAAAATAAAAATATGCTCTTCCACAGTCTCCATGTCTCACCGCAAGTGTCCCCCATGTCCAGCCACATATCTATTGACCACGGCTTTTTCATCATGTCCTGGGGCCTATTGACAGTAGCCTTGAAAATGGGTTTTTCTCCAGTGTACTTGTTCCTTCTTCTCAGTCACACATGTCTCTATCCAGAAAATACATCAGACACTAAGCTCCTTAAAGGCAGAGGCTGTATCTTAATAGTCATAGAATTCTAGTGATAAGCACAATTAGTGATTCTTAGAAGGTGTTCAATAAATGTCAATTGAACTGAATGGAACTACCTTGGGTGAACCCAATCCAGAGGGCCCTATGCACCCCCAGCAATTCATTGTGTATCTGTCCTATCCTTCTCTTCCCATATGGAGGCTTTGAGTGAAGGAAAGGAGAAAATGAGAGATGTTGAGCAAGGAGTGAAGACTGAAGGAAGGCTTACCTCAAAGGCTTCACAGAAGTTCTCCTGGGGGAAAGGGTGAGGAAGAAGTCAATCTGTATCATATTCACAGTAAATTTACAATTTACAGTGTACCTTGACCTAGGACCTTACTCTTTTGTTTCATTGTTATTTGAAAGCATATTATCAAAAAATGAGTTGAAAGTGCTGGAGAAGGATATTGGTCAAATTATATTGTTCTAGTGTATGCATGTACCAATGTGCAACAACGAATCCCACCATTAAGTACATATGTAATGCACCAATAAAAAATGTGAAAAAAAATAGTTTGGGATTTAACATCCAACACCTATTGATTCAAATTGAAAAGGAAGAAGCTAAAAAAAAAAAAAGACAAAGCAAATATCTATGAGACACTCACCAAGAATGCCAGCAAACCAGCAGTCTGTATAACATTCCCCAGTTGCTCTACAAAGATAATAAAACTCATTATTATCCAAATAAAAGTCACTAAGAACACAATGACCTGCCTTCTAAGAGGACAACCTTTTTGTTTTTGGCATATGACTTCCAAATAATTGTCAAAAGCTCTGGGCTCAAGCTTTAGTTCTGTCAAATCTGATCTGTGGGATATTAGACCACTCAGCCTGACTGGTCCTCAGGTTCTGCCCTGATACAAGGGTATCTAGACTTCCTGCCAACCTTCACACATCCCCTATATGCATCACACCACCTCTGTGTGCATACCCCTTTTAGAGAACACGTCACATTGAATTGTAACCATCTGTGCCCTTGTCAGTCTGTCCCGTGGATTTTGAGAATGTAGAATGTACAGTGTCTGGTGAGGGTCCTCTTCCTGTGTCATCACCTGGTACAAGGGATGAAGTAGCTCTTTAGGGTCTCCTTCATAAAGATACTAATCCCAATTAAGAGGGCTCTGACTTCATCATCTAATCACTCTCAAATGCCCCTCCTCCTAATACCATCACCCTAAGGGTGAGATGGATTTTGGGTGGATACAAGAATTTAGGCCATGACAACACTTGTAAGCAGTCTCTAGGTGTTCCCATGCTGAAACTTGCAGTTAGCAGACAGAACTCACATGGACCCTGTGATGGACTAAATGGTGACCCCCCAAAATATATCCAAGTCTTTAACCTAGTACCTGTGAATACAATCTTATTTGGATTAAAAGCATCTTTCTGAGTGTACAATGATTAAGAACATCCAGATGAGATCATCTTGGATTAACCAGGTGGACTCTAAACCCAAAGTCAAATGTTCTTAAAAAAAAAAAAAAACCAAAAGAAAAGAAGGCCATAAGAAGACAGAGGCAGGAATTGGAGGCATGCCATTACAAACCAAGGAATCCCCAGAACTACCAAAAGTGAGGACAGGGAAGGAAAATTCTCCCCTAGAGCCTCCAGAGGGAGCACAGACTTGCTGCTCTTGATTTTGGACATTGGTCTCCAGATCTATGATGGAATAACTTTCTATTATTTTAAGCCACTAAATCCGTGGTTGTTTATTACAGCAGCCATAGGAAATGAATTCCACTCCAATCTTTCAAGACTTCTTCCTAACTGATCTGAGATACCACAGTAGCCCTAGGGAGCTGAGAGGCCTCCGGGGCCCAAAGGTCTTGTCACCAGGCAACCAGGGACTTGGAAGTCCAGTTTCACTGTTATGAACATAGCACTCAAAGTTTCATTTGTTGCTTTTCACCACTGGCCTTGAAGAGAGTTAGAAAGCTCTGGGGAATTCAGAGTAATGTGATTTGTCATTCAGGAACGTGACCAGATGAGAAGTCACCAATTATGGGCTTGCTTAGTGAAGGGAAATGAAAAATAATTGTTGGAAATAGCACAAAGGCCTCCAGAAACTGAGGAACTCTCATTTGTGAGACATCCATCTCTGAGATTCTGTTGAATGTGAAATTGCATCTCTGAATATTATTAGAATGACTTGTATTCTTTATAATATAACTCTGGCAAAGGAAAATCATATTAAATGAATTTTATGATTGTTTTCTGGTCCTTATTCATATATAAATACAGCTCATGAACAGTTAGCTGATTCCTTCTAAATCTTAGTTCCCCCATATGTGAAATGGAGACAACAATAGCACCTATTTCATAGGCTTTTGCAAGAAACAAACATGATAACTTTTTTAAAGAGAGAGAGAGAGTCAATTTTATTTATTTTTTCTTTTGGTTTTTATTTTTCGGACACTTAATTGTGTATATGGTGCTGGGGTTCTAATCCAGGTCCTCACGCATGCCGGGCAAGTGCGCTACCGCTGAGCCACCTCTCCAGCTCCAAGATAATTTTTTTAAAATAGTAAGTCCAGCAATGAGAACATAATATTTCATAAAATTAGACATAATTATTACTATTGTTAGCATTAATACATGTATCAGAAAGTAACAAGGCAATGGAGGAAAGTGATTATGGCTCACATTATAAAATCAGATAGTAGTGGACGTGACTCCAGTACAAGCCAACATTAGGATATCGAAAACAATCACAGGACCTCAATGTTGTCATCTGCAAAAGGGGGATAACAACAGTCATCCATCCTAATTATACTGTTGTTAAGAAATAAAATGATAGGTGTAAAGCAGTATCATAGTACCAGACACACAGAGTCATCCGTTTAGTGGCTAAACTTCATACATTCAACAAGAACTTTCCCAAGTACCTAGGTTTGTGTGAGACAAGCCCTAGGAGTCCAGCAGAGAAAGAGACAGTCACAGTGCCTGTTCTCTTGTTGCTTACCTGTAAGTGGGGGAGAGAGGCACCAGCTACCCATGAAAAACAAAGATGTCGCATCAGAAATCCCTCAGTGACAGTGCTGCATTTTTAAAAAAGAAATCCATTGACACGCCTGCTGGAGGTAGAGTGTGTAAATAAACAAAGTGGAAGGTAGGTAGCATCATTTGTGATCTCCTCTCCCCCCAAAGTGGAAGTCATTAACTCTAAACTCAAGTGGCAGGGAAGAGGAAAGAGAGATAAAAGGGTGGCACCCAGGAGACATTGTACATCTGCTGCTAGCTCCGTGATCCTTCCTAAGATGCTCTGAATCTTTAATCAGGTTCTAAGTGTAGGAACTATTTGAAAGCAAGCAGATTTTCCTTTTGTGGAAAGCAAAGAGATTTACATCCCTCTGTCTAGATTTGGAGATGCTGGGGGATGGAACACGCGATCTTGACTGCACACTCAGGGGGGCAACCTGACGTCAGGTGGAGCTCAACCACATAAATGGGCTTCACACAAGTAACTAAATATAATGGTGGTTGGTGCTGCAGAAGAGGAGGACATAGCTGCCAGGGCTGAATGGCACAGCTAACGTGGCAAGGAATCAAGGACGATCCCCTGAGGAACTGACGCACAGTCATAGCGTGAAGGATGAAGCACAGCCAGCCCTTCGGAGCCCACCTGGCAGTGGGAACAGCTAATCGAGGCATGAGGACTGACAGGAATGAACTGTTAGAGGGGAAGAGTCAGCACAGGGACCGTGACATGGAAGAAGACTGGAGATATGGCCAGGGATTTCTGATGAATGAGACCTAGTAAGGGCAAGACTTCTCCACTGCCTGTACAGCCCTGGGATCCTAGGATCTTCAACAATGATCAAAATATCAGAAAAGGGTTCTAAGACCTGTGATAAACTGCAAATATTTACACTTAATAAATTAACACTTTCATCACCAAAAAGTTGATACATAAGATTGCTACTTACAAGATAATGGAAAGATTTGTTTTTAAAAATTGATTTGTATTACACTATAGGTTGCATGGTCTGGCAATGGGACATATTTTAAGATACATTATGAACGGTTTTGCTCCACCTTATTGTGATGCTCTCCCTAAAATCTTATTTTAAGATAAGTGCAGAAATCTATATCTGAAGGCCTTGACCACATGACCCTCTCATGTACTCCCTCCACCCTGGTCCTCAGTTTAAAGGTTCCAAGGACTAAGAGTTTCCAGAAGAGATGCAGTTGCCAAAAAAAGCCCAAGAATCTGCATTGCTCACGGTGAGGCTGTGGCTAGTCCCTCACCTGGCACACAGCAAGGCCGATGCTGACTAATGGTGAGCTTGATGAGCAACTTCACCAGCGCCTGCATGTTAGCACCCTTCCTTCCTGTTCAAAAGCACCAGCCATGATTGACTTCCCTGCAACAACAAAAAATCAAACAAAGTGAAACTCAATAAGTTTAAATGACCTATATGTGTCTCTGGATTAAGTCCATTTTCTAGCACTCTTTCTACCCCTTCACTTTTGCAGTTTGAAGGAAGAAGGAGGTAGACTTTAAGCACCAATGAAATAACCACTTAATTGCATTTGGTGTCTGCTCCCCTGAGCCCTGCTGGCTTAGGCATGCAGTCCCAGGCTTCTCACTTTACAGGCAGAGGGTTGCTTTTAAAGGACATGGTATTACCTAGAGCTGTGTTCTCATTTTCACTGTCTGGGAGAGGAAATGAAAAGTCTCCAGTGTTCAGTCTTGGATAATTTATAAGACTATCCCATCTCTGTTCTGAAACTCATTTACAGAAGTTGCATTTTTATTAACTTGCTATGTGACCTTGAGCAAGTCAGCTAACCTCTCCAGAACTCTTGATAAAGTCCAAAGTAAATATAACACCTTGTGATCCTATTGCAAAGCTTCCATGAGAAAAGTGTTTAGGAAATGAATGATAAATTACAAAGGAAGATCTGAATAGCCTTAGAAATGAAACCAATACAAATTGGAGGGTCCTCTTTAAGAAAAGGAATTTTAAATTATTAGATACAAGGTCTTATAAGGTGTCTGAGCAAGTGAGAGTCCACAAATGCTATTATGCTTCTTGGGAATTTGATGCATATGCACTCATTTAGCAGGACATGAACGTTAAACTTTCCATGGTTTTACCTTGAGGAAAATGATCTTCAGACAATAATTATTGTAAAACTTATTAGCACAAACCCTTTTGGTCTTACTAGAAGGAAAAATTTCTGACCATACTGCAGCTAATCCAGGAAAGGAAAGTTTCCTGTGAGGGGCAAGGTGATTTTGCTGCCCAAAGATCCCATTATATTCCAGCTGACTTCAGACTTCAAGCTCTCTCATATTTGGATGAGCACAGTACAAATGCCTTGGGGCATTCAGTTCAATTCGATTCGTTTCAGTGCACGTGTCTGGCGTATATCTCATGGAGATATTGTGTTCACAATGAAGCTGACATAGGGGAGAAAGCTCCAGAAGGAAGTTGGGACTTTTGCCTGAATTCAAAAACTCGTGGTCTAGCTGAGAAGACAACCCTGCTGTTCATTCAATAAGTAGAGAATGTGATGCTATAGTCTCAGGAAAACTTAGATTTTGCTTATCTACATCTCATTCTCCCTTTGGGGCAATCTTAAATCACTTTTGTAAAGGGGGCTTGGAGCATCCAGTCCTGACTCTGCCTCCATCCTTTCATAGATAAGACCAAGGATATTCATTTGATCTCTGTTTCACTGTGTTCTGTAACAACTCTTGCACTGTTGTCATGCTATTAAGTTGAATGTGAGGATGATGATGATGGTGATGTCCCTTCAACAGATTCATAAGCTCTTTGAGGGCAGAACTAGGTGATTGACTTCCGCGTGAATCCACAGGCCCCCTTCTGTCCTGTTAAATGAATGAGTACACATGACATGTTCAAGGATAACATTAGATGTCTCATAATGTAGCATGGAATGTTAGAAAGAGTGAAGAGAGGTACTGGTCAGAGATACTTTTGGAGTCTTCAGGGGAAGGTAGACTCAAGTCTGCAGGTATTTCTGAGTTAGTGCATTTCCCACAGCTATTCAGCTCATTGTTCCCACTTTTCAGCCTTGAGTGCCTGTTTGGATTTGTCTGAAAGAGAGACAGCACAGGGATTTGAAAACTTGGAGAGATAAACTGTTCAAATCATGGGAGGGACAGTGACAGAGGTAGCTGTTGGAAGGGGGCATGTCATGATCCCACCTTTAAGCTTCTTGTGGGAAATGGGGATGGGGTCAGGAGTGATGAGACATCAGGGAGTCTAGCAATGAGAGCCTCTGAGTAGGGACGTAGGGGCACACGTCTATGGTTAAGTCAGCACCATACTGCAGAGAGATGAAAGGCAAGTCATGTGGCAGCCAAGCTGAGGACTGACGGTGGGAGAGCAGTGCTTCACTCAGCAACCACAGCCACCCACACTGAACTGGAGGCTCACTCAGAAATTATTCCAGCTCACTCTCAACAGGATCCCACCTGCTGGCAGAGCAGTGCCCCGCTTATCCATGGGCTCAGCTGCAACTACCTGTGTACATTCTGAAGTGAGTACCAGGAATGCTCGCCTGCCCTCAGCCTTTCTTCTCTTTCAGTGCCAAAAGACACATCCTGAGACACCCCGCAGCGTGACCAGCCAGCCCACCTCAGGGCTCTGAATCCTGGGTGATTGGAACTCTAAAGCAGCACAGCTCCCACGCATCTCCCCAAGAATGACCCTTTTCCTTTTCTGCCTGGAATAGTGTGCCCTCTTTGACCAACAGAGCAATGGGAAGAAAAGCAAGCCAAAGTGGACTGAGTAACCTCTATAAGATGAATCTCCTTCCTATCCCAGGCCAAGGTGTCGACAGCCCAGTATTTGTACACAACCCTGCCACTCCCTGGTGGAATTACCTAAACATCTTGAGGTTTAGGCATATACTAGGTACCCATCAACTCCTTACTTAATGAATTGAGGGAAGGGAATGTACCCTTTTATTTTGACTTAAATGTCAGGTGGGTTCTTTTACCCAGAGTTTCAGTTTCCCAGGGGTCCATTGATCATAAAAGGTGACCTTGTCACCCAAAGCACTGTCTCTCTTATTCTCCCTTAGCTTTTTCCCAACAATAAGACCCTCAGGGTTGGAAGCAGGATGAAGTATTCCCTGCTGTGGGAAGGATCCGATTTATCAGCAGTTTTGATTTTTTTTTTTTTCTGGGTAGAGAAAATGCTGCAGCTGAGACAGAGGCTCTTCTCATCTCCAGGGCAGACAAAACTAAATGCCACTTCATAGAATCCTCCCCCACCAGGGCAAAAGTGTTCTTTAATGAAACCCCATTTGGCAGTGGGTAGCCCTGGACATTCCCTTTGCAGTATCTTCCAGTTCTGATTGTCTCTTCCATAGGGACCACTGGGGACTGCAAGAGACCACTGTCGACAACCGATAAATGCAGTCTTCAAAGCCACTCATCCATTCTTAATGGACAGCCCGTTAATTTGAGGTCTAGGTCATGAATTTGAATGCTATGCACTGAACACCTCTTCTGCAAGAAAACCTGGTTTTGCCTCGGGGTAAATGGTGATTCATTAATTGTAATTAAATTAGGCTGGTGGCTTAAACTGGATGTGACAAAATGAAAATCCCCATATAAACCTGAGATGCATATCACAGCCCTTCTGTCAATAACATCTAGTTTTTGTCTAAGTGGATTTAAAGGGAACAAGATGCCTCTTCTTTAAGAAAAAAGAAACTACCTCAATTAAATGGGGAAATAAATAACTTCTGAATGATTTTTTCTTTTTCATTCAGGTCCTGGTATAGAAACCTGGAAAGACTTTTAAGGATTTAAAGTGCCCCTTAAATATCTGCAAAGAAACTGATCTGGCAGCACCTCAGTTTAGCCCTTTCTGGGGCAACTATGAAGCTATTCTACCCATATCACATTGGTCTTAGGGTAGAAAATGAGCTCTTTTGGTAAAGCAAATACAATTATATCAACTCAGTGAACTAAATCCTAAGATAGAAGTCTGGAGTCCTGAGACTTCCTTTAGTATCTAGTCATTAATTTTGGAACTCTGTCCCTGAAGTTCCTTCTCTGTGAAAGAAGGGGGTTAGACAAAGCCCCTCCTTTGCATCAAAAGAAAGCTCAACAAAATCTCAACATGAAATGAGCAATCATGAAGTTTCCATATTTGAACAGAGTGAAGGTACCTCAGCTGTGAGACCCACAGTTCCACTTTTGAGCCCAGGAGAATCTCAAAGACTCTGGATGACAGTGGAACAAAATTCAAAGCCCATTCAATTGGCTATCATCTCAAATATCTAGCTCCAAAGCTTGTGGAAATCAGAGTTTCCATCACGGTATCACCTAGAACATAACTTTAAATAAAAAGCAAAATGACAGTGCATTCGAGTTTGAGCAGAGGTTCAGAACCATTGGGAATGGTGTAGAATAAGGGATTATTAGTAGAGATTACACATTACACAGTTGTGAATTTCCTACAAGGCTGTTGAACCTGGCATTTGACTAAAACCAAATAGGTCAGCTGTGATCGCAGCTGGAGAAGAAAACCAAATACCAAAATAAGAGAGACCAAGGGCAGACTAGAATCCATGCCTGTCTCTCAGTTGTTCTTACCATGTTGACCTGGGTGGCCTGCAGAAACTGACACCCTCATTCACTCATGGCCTAGGAAGATGAAGGTCTGGTGGGATCAGGAGGTTCTGTGGCCCATGCTGGCCCACTTGGGAAGCCAAGCCAGCAATCAGCAGCAAAATGAACAAGCTGTTAAGAGCCTCACAGCCACTTCAGAGCACAGAAAAGTGGCTACCTAACTTCTGCTTCCTGAGTTTTACATAGATATGTAATACTATCTATGCAACCCTGATGCAGAATCATACAGAAAAGTGCATTCTAGGAAAGAGCCCTGTATAGCAAAGTTGAATACAAAGCCACCACAGTCCATCCCTTTTCAAGGTGACTTCTATATGCCCTTTATTCACCATTGAGAACTTCCAAAAAAAGACAAGTAAAATCTTGTTTCAGTCTCATCCATGTTAATCGCAAAAAAGTCATTTTACCATATTTTGCTGATGTTCCTTCTCCTTCTGATAACTTCTAATTAATAGACTGAACTATAAGTTTAACTACTATTATCACATCTTGTGCTAGAGGAATAGAAAGGAGAGAGACAGAATTGGTTAACGTATCTGTTTTAATCAACTTTTTGCTGCTGTGACCAAAACACCTGACAAGAACAATTTTAAAGAAGGGAGAGTTTATTTGGGGGCTCATGGATTCAGAGGTCTCAGTTCACAGATGGCTAGCTCCATTGCTCTGGGTCCAATGTGAGGCAGAACATCATAGTGGAAAGGTGTGGCAGAGAAAAGCAGCTCAGGACATCATTCCAGGGAGGAGAGAGAGGAGAGAGAGAGAGAGAGATTCCCCTCACTAAAGATAAAATACATAAAATACATACCCCAATGACCCACCTCCTCCAGCCACACCCCAACCTGCCTACAGTTACCACCCCATTAATCCCTATTCGGGGAGGAAAGCTAATTAGTTCACATCTCTCTTAACCCAATCATTTCTCTTCTAAACGCTCTTGCATTGACTCACACATGAGCTTTTTGGGGGCACCTCATATCTAAACCAAAACAAATTCAAATATATTTAGGTCAAAATATGGAAGAAATATTTATAATTATGATAGCCTTCATTTTCACAATTTCTCACATACTTATTCTTGGTATTTATAGCTACTTTCATCTATTACACATTCCATTTTCCTGGATGGTGGGGCAATCAAATTCTTCACTGCTAAACATTCAAGGTTATTAGTAATCCTGCATGCAATGGGTTTCAGATTTTCATTGACTTTTATCGCAGAGAAGTCTAGAAGAGAGACGGACAGTGCACATTTTTGGCAATGTGGCAAGCTCTTTTATCCAGGAAACTTTTAGGGCTCTTGTAGTATTCCAAATCTGCACTTGGCTCAGGTTTGGGAGCACGGTTGGACTGTAATTCTCTATTGAGGTGATTCAATCAGACTTCTGGTCACTGGACCTAGAGTAATCCATGTACACAAATAAGTGGATTGCCCATCTAATTCAGCGTGAGGGACGCCATGGTCAATCAGCCAAGGGCAAAGATATCTTGTTTTTTGTTGCTGTTGTTGTTTTTGCATTTATAAATAGTGTAATGATGAAAATCCTTCTGTATACATCTTTGCACATTTGTGCAAGTATAGGCTACATTTTAAAATAGAAAGGCACAGAATATTTCTTTTTAAGGACTCCTGGCTATTTTTCACTCATCTGTTTCAAAAAATGATTCTTCCATGAGTAATAATGAAAATAATCATAAGTCATTGCCAGCTTCATTACATAACTATTTGCTAAATTCTTTCCTTAAAGTGTCTCATTTACTCCTTACAAATAGGGAAGTGTTATTATTCCCATTTTACTGATGAAAAAAGGCTCACAATTTCAGGAGCACAAACAGGCATGAGAACTGTGGTGTAAAAAGAATGTAAGAACCTTGAGTGAAATCTCACGATTAATGACTTGCAGACATAAGTTTAAATTTTCTCTTTCCACTAATCATTTTCCCTATATTTTGGTGCCCTCCAAAATAAATAACTGACACATCAATTTCAATTACTTTTAAAATTAGTTTTATGCATTGCCATGTGCACAAAACCTGTATCTATCCTTGGTCATGAATTATATGAGCAACGGGAAACTTGAAAGCATGTGTTCAAGATGGTGCAGGCAAATAATTGTTCAAACTTGTTGAAGATGTTCAGAAATTGGGTGGTCTCTGGGAAAAAGGGCAACCATAACATGGTGGAGTAAAAGTAGTGCAGTTCTTTACCATTTGTGTACCTTTAACATATTAATAAACCTCCAGTGCCTCATCTGTAAAATGGGGAAAGGACTAAAATTTATTTCACAAAGATGTTGAAAGTAGTCAACATCCTGGTGCACTGTAAAATGGTGTACTAAATGTCATAATTACTACCTCAGGGCTACAGCAAGCTGAATAACCAAGCATTCACTCAGCAGTAATTAGGGCGATCATAAGTGTATGTCCTGGTTTGTCCAGGGCATTCTTGGTTTATCACTGTTGACAGGGTGTCTCATTCCATTTAACACTGTTAGACTCTCAAATGTAGCCTGCATTTGGACAATAAATTATATAGGTCCCAAGAATCAAGGGTAGAGCAAAACACCCATTCATCAGGTGCAGAGGCAACCTGTTACTCCTTTCCCTCTGGAGAGAACTAAACCTAAGAGCCCAACCAAGAGTATGGATTTTGAGAAGCATGTCTGGCCAAGAAAGAATTCACTGACTGACTGATTTCCTACCATTAGCTATAATAGTAGAGCTGGTAAACATGTCTAGCAAAGCCTTATGCAGCTCTAATTATTTGGCCAGCACAGTTCAGAGTACTTTATATTTTCAATACATTTAACCCATACGACAATCCCGTAAGACAGGTTAATGAGCTGAATTTTACAAGTAAAAAATTGAGGCACAGGGAGTTAACTACTGCTATGGTTTGGATGTTATTTGTCTCCCCAAAGGTTCACGTATTGGAGGCTTGGTACCCAGGGTGGTGGTATTGGAAGCTGATGAAAACATTAAGAGGTAGGACCTTCTGGGTACCCTTAGGTCGTTGACAGTGCTGCCTTCAGAAGGGAATACTGGCCTACTGGAATGAATGCAGGCTAGAATGAGTTGTTACAAAAACTTTAGCCTGGCCCCTTCCAGCTCTTTTTTGTTTCCTGTATGGCAATGTGATCACTTGCCCTCACATATCTCCTGCCATTGACATCTGCCATGATGTGAGGCAGCCAAGATGGCAGCCATCAGGCCCTTGAAGCTCCAAAACTATGAGCTAAAACCTCTTTTTTCTTCATAAGCAGTCTGCATCAGGCATTTCACTATAGTAATGGAAAACTAACACAAGCACTTTCTCCAAAATCACACAGCCAGTGTGTGGTGCAGACTAGACTTTAAACGTGGGTTGATGGGCTTCAAAATATAAACCGCACATCAGTTATGCTGCCTCTTATCCTATTGTGTCTAGAGAAGCTGAACAACAAAGGTCACCATGCGTGGCACAGGGAAAGTGGAAACTCTTCTTTTGCCCCATCTGTGATTTTAAAGAGCGGTGATTTTTCCCGCTAGTGAACATGGACCTCTGCAGCATGAGCTCACTGCCTCTGTCCATCATCTGTAACAAGCTACTGAGTTACACTGACTTGAAAGCTATGGAGCTACAAACTCTGAGGATAATGACTTGTGAAGATCCTTCCTCTGTCTACACTGATGATTCACTCAGATAAGTTGTGGACAGTGGATTGGAGAAAACTTTTCGGACCCATTGCTTTTGAAGGCTCTGTAGGTAGGGGATGGGGTAGGAAACTGGGGCATGGTTGGTCTGTCTTATGTGGATTTTTCCCCCACAAAAACTTATTCATCAACTTTCTGGATACCTGTTGGGTATCCTATAACTCAATTCAACTTTGACACTACCTAGGATTAGGGGAAGATCCCACAGGTTAAGGGCTAAGTTTCACAAGACTAAGACTAACCCCACTTCAGATGCCAATCACAGGCCAATCACCAATGCATCTGATCAACACACTGTAAAGCTGAGGGTTTCCCAAAACCCTCTCCTTAAGTATAATAATTTGCTAGAATGATTCACAGATCTCAGGAAAATGTTCTATCTGCGATTTTGCCAGTTCAGCGAAAAGGATTTCACTCAGAAGAAGCCAAATGGAAGAGATGAATAGGGTGACTTATAGAGGAAGGTGTGCCGAGTTGCCAGGCCTTTTCTGGATCCACATTATCTCTAACCCAGAAGTTCTCCAAGCTCCATTATTTAGGGGTTTCATTGAGGTTTCACAATTGATTTTAATTATTGGTCCCTGTTGATTAATCTCTCATACTCTAGCTCCTCTCCTCTCCCCAAAGGTCAGATTTAATCATGGTTGGCTCCTCTGATAATTGGCCCCTATCCTAAAGCCATCAAGGACCTACGAATAGTCACCTTATTAACATAAATTCAGGTATATTTGAAAGAGGGTTTGTTATGAATATCAAAAGATGCTCTTATTACCCCATCACTGGGGAAATTCCAAGGGTTTTGTGTCAGGACATGGAGACAAAACCAAATTTATATTTCTTATTATATCAAAATGGTCTATCTCTTGGTCTCCACAATGTCCTTTGAACAGGAGTTTCTTGGGTGAGAAAAACTGCAAAAGAGATAAGAAAGCTCAGTCCAGATCATCTGGGTCCTGGCACTATTCTGAGTCAGCCAGATAATGTTAGATATGTTGGGTTTTTCAAGATTTCTGCAGTTTCAAATCCACAGGAAATTTCTGAAGAACAAGGAAAGAATAGATCTAAAAAAACCTTGGAAAGAGACTTGTTTTCAAAAATGTCCTACAAGTATAAAGTTCCTGGGTATGATCTTAGAAAGGGAAATATTAAAAGATCAACTTCTTAGAAGAGTTGTGTTAAGATGAGTCACAAAGAACTGGAAATTCCAGGACTTGCCAGGGCTTTGTAAAATATTTGTAGCCACATTTAAATTTGTAATGAGATTGTTACGGGAATTTCTGGGGTTTTGTTTTTTGTTCTGCCTTATTATCTGTGCTTGGTGTAAAGAAACTAAATTTCTGGTAATATCAGCATAGAGCAATGACTTTGAGAAGGACTCTGTTCTCCAGGCCACGTTGGATAGCCTTTCAGATGACAGTCACATCTTTCAGGCACACCCCCTCATACTGAGCATCTACTCTGCCCTCCCAATTCCTCAAGCCCCCAGGCAAATCCAGCCTACTACATGCATTATCATACTTGACTGCTAAAATAGACACCTGGCTCTCCTGACAAGAATTGGCCCCCTCCCAAGCTCCTCATCTGCCTTTAATTTAGAATGAAGCATAAACAGAAATATTACTTGAGAGGCCTCTGAGAATATAGGGACAGTGACAAGGCAAAAGGACAGTACTTGAGTCGGTAGTCATCCTGGATGTGAGTAGCAATGGGCAGGCTCTGGAGGCAGCTGAAGGGCGGAGAATATACTCCTTCCTCAAGGTGTCCATTTTCCCAAGTCAGGGACTGCATGTTGCAGCTGCATGGCACCTGGACATGATTGGCAAACTTATTTTCATGATTGGAAGATGACCAGAAGTCATCCACTGTGCCCTTTTTGGCTGAGTGGATAAGAAGGTAAGCATTTTCCTTAGTTTCCCAGGTCCATGACTGGAGAGGACAATGAAGCCTTGAAAGAGGCAGAAGACACCAGGTAGAAGGAGCCTGGATCCCTGAATGACCATGTGGGGGAGGAAAGTCACCAGCCAGCCAGGAAGGTCGTCACTGGACTTTCACGTATATGAGAAGAACGTGTGCTCAGACTTGGGGATACTGAGCCAAGGCATTCACTAATATAGGTAGGACCTGAACCCCTGTAGCCCTCAACTGGTGTTCTCATTTTCACTATGAAACGAAAGAGCTCTGAGAACTGAACATCCAGCATAGGATTGCCTAGCCACAGAAGGAGACAGGCGCTTCCATTAGAAATTTCCATTACCTCTGGGCCAATACAGTGCCTGTCCTCTAAGGCCTCTGGGAACCTTCTAATACTTGCCATGGTCAAAGTACAAAGACAGAGGATGGCCAGGAGTCCTCATACAGAAAAGCTCCGTGAACAACTTGAACCTTCCTCATTACCAGCATCCAGCTGCAGTTCCCAGTATGTGCCCCTGAGCAGCCTGAATTAATCGCCATCCCTCGCTGACAGAAACCTGGGTGCAAGTTATCTATTAAAATGCCTCCATTTCCACTAGGTACATGCTTTTGGGCCTCCATCTTTTGGCTCATCTCATAAGTGCAGTAAGGCACCATTTTTCTTGGTATTATTGCATGATTTAGGTAAATATTGAGAGTAGATGGATGAGTGTCTAGAGAGAGGGTATACAATGTTATTACTTTCCATTAGTTTTAGCTTTAAAAAATGTCACTGCCCTCCTCCTTATTTTGCCTCCAGTTCCTGCACACAGTCCAGCAGCAATGTCTCCTTCCAGCTCTTTCCTGGCACAGGCTTCTCAGAATCCTGGGCACTAGTCACAGGACTGCTGAGGCCAACACAGGCTGCATGTGCCCAGGTGTGTGTGGCTTCCTCTCATCCAGCTGCCCATGACATCTAGGGGAGAGCAGCTGCCTGCCTTTTCCTGGCTAATTTTTCTTCCCTGCTGAGCTACACGGGGGAGAATAATTGCCTTCACTCTGAGCGCTGACATTCCCACATTCAAGCACCTGCTCTACCTCTGTTCTCCCAGTAGGAAGACAATTTCTGCCACCCTTGGTGTTTCCTTCATAGCCAACCTACTGATTAGAGAAACACACTTTAGAAGAGGCAGTTGGAGGCCTGTGAATGTGGCCAGGGCCAAAGCAGCATTTTGCAAAACGGGTTGGCATTTTCTGCTCATGAACTGTGAACTGTTTTTGGAATTCGCCAGAGTGACTGGGCAAGGAGCTTAGCTCCATCTCACTCTTCTGAAAGGTCTCAGCCCTGTCTGCAGAAAAGAGTCCGGAATGCCTAGATCTAGGAAAAAGGGAAACCCCTTCATGGTCGTTCCAGGATACCATGTTGAACTTGTTACAAGTTTTCTCCAAGGTACTCAGAGTTATTCTGTGCCTACTAAAGGACTGGAATCAATTGATTTCTTTTAGGATGTGCATTCTCATTCTAGATTATAAATTATGATATTGTAAGCAGGATCAGAGGGCCAGTGTAGCAGCATGTCATGGTACAGAGACACAGCACAATCTAAGACTCTAAGACATGCCCTCTACAGACATTGATAAGGAAAGGGATAGCTCTAATTGTTCTTTTATCAAGCTCAAAAGAGTCAGCCACTTGGTTTTGTTTTTTTGGTTTTTTGTGTTTTTGTTTTGGCCACTAGGTCTTAATTAGGATTACAATGTCTTTAAATTTTTTAAGTTTTTATAAATGTTTATAGTTTTGACTCATGCAGGTAATAAACTTTCAGTACATAAACATTAGATCAGGGATTGGCAGACTATCACCTGAAGGGCAAATCTGACTCTACCTGTTTTTTAAAAATAGTTTTATAGGAAAACACCACACCCATTTATTTCTGTGTTATCTATGGCCACTTTCACACTAAAGTGAGTGTTGACTAGAGTTGAATAACTGAGGAAGCCTAAATACTTACTATGTAGACCTCTACAGAAAAAGTTTTTTGATATTTTCATTAAACTGAGAAATACAAAGCCAACTCATAAACTCATCGTTCTGAAATCACTAATGATAATGTTATCCATCCCTCCCCTTTTATTCCTGTGGAAGCCATATTGGGGAAGCAGGATGGATCTCCCTCTGCCCCAAATTTGGTTCAGATGCTGAAATTGATGGTCTACTTACACACCAAAAGGACATAAACCATTTGTTACTTACATAATCAAGGTTTTACTGGGAGGAGCTGGAAAAGCCTCCCAAACTCCCTGAAAGTGGCTGAAAGACCAGGAGAAATGGGCTGGCTCGGGACTGTTAGGATGGTGACAGGGTGGGGCCAGAATTAGAGCTCCTGCTGAAGGCAAGGGGTTTGTTTGGTTTGAATCTTATATTGAAGGTTGCTTGTGGTTTGAATCGTGAGCTGGTGCTAAAGGTGGGAGCACCTGGTTTTCTCATCTGCTTGCCCAGGTGTAAGACAGAAGGGGAAGAAAAAGGGTGATGCTTAAAAAAAGTAAGTTGATAAATATCAAAGAATGGAGCCACTCCTCACTCCACCACCACCTTCCCTCCCTCACTGCTCCTTTTCATCAACCAGTCCAGCCCTCCCTGGCTTCTCACAGAAGACAAATAAATGTCTTTACTATCAGTTATTGTCACTGGGAATAATTCAAGCCTCCTTCCCTGTCCTGTGCTGCCTCTTCTGAGGAAGAGGGAGTCAAGGAAGAGAACATTTCCCGGGCCACAGCAAAGGAAAGGAGTGGAGAAAGGTGGGGAAAGAACTCTAAATCTTCTCAAGAGTTCCCTTCTTCACTCCTTGTGCTCTGTGCACCCTGTTTTCGGGCTTGTTTCTTGAGAACCCGGAAGAGCAAGGCATCTTCCCCCAGGCAAGAGGAGCCACATCCATGGCAGCTCAGAGGGCATGGCTGACACTAACCCTGCATTAGGCCATGGGAAAAGTGATCCCCTTGTGTTTTCTCTCCCGTCAATATATTTTCTTTCATTGCTAGAGTTGGAATAGTATCTGCAAGTGCACAATTGGGACATGAGCTCAAGTTTTGCCTCTAACCTGGGAGAATGAGGTCCTGCCTTTTCATCAAGTGTTGGGGCTTGGCTCACAGGCACTTATTGGGGCCTGGATTTAGAACCTCAGCTTCTGAAAAGGTTCCTTTGCCTAGAGCACCTACCATGTTTGATCTTCCTTGGCAACCTCCAGGGTGCAGCGGAGGGTAGAGGTGGGGGTCCTGAGCTCTCAGCCACCTTCATAAGCTCTGCTTGAGATACGCTTGACTGAAGGATGGAGATGAATACTACCAAAGTTCTAAGGAAGAGAGGAGAAAATGGAAATAGCGAGGCGGTTTCTATTATGTGCTAGACACATTATGTACAATATTTTTTAATGTGGAAATACTCAAACATACACAAAAGCCTTGAGAGTGGTACAAGGAACCCCATGTACTCATTCAGCTCACCCAGTTTCCATTCAATATTACCTTATAATCTACACAGTGTCTCTGAGAAGCAGAGATATTGAACACATTATGGAACTTCTGGTTACTTGCCTAAGATAGAGCTCATCGTTCATGGCAGAAAACAATCGTGATTCTCTCTAGTTTTCCTCTATTATGTGGCCCCCAGTTTTGGCTTTGTAAAGGAGAAGGACTTAAACTGGACCAGATATGTCAAAAAAGCAAAGGGGATACTGTGAGAGAGAGAGAGAGAGAGGGAGTCCACACTCAATGGGAGAGGTGAGAAGGGGATGCTGGCAGAGACCAGGCAGGAAGAATTTTCTGGGCCCACTGCTGTAATATTTGGAAGGTTCTCCCCACTGCCCCAGCCACCACCAAACACCCAGCCATCACCTGCAACTAAAGGAGTTCATCACACCACATTTCCCTACTGTGTGTCTGCCTGCTAGGTCAAGTTAACATTTCCTTTTACCAGAAAGAGACATTAATACATACCTTTTTATAAAGGCTGAGAGCTGATAGTCTTTTTTTCTTTCCTGAGTATGTATGTAAGTGATGTCTCATCACCAGCTTGATTTTGTTTATTTATTTATTTATTTTGCCACCAGATTAAATATTGCTCAGCCATTTCAGAGGGAGCCTGGTTTGCTGCTTCCTGCTTTGTTTATTATTAAGTGCTTCCAAATAAGGAACAAGAGTCTACGGAAAGGGAAATGATTCTTTGAATCTGCAAGAGGATGTTAGAGGACATCTTCAGCAATTTTAATAATAGCTCTGGAACAAATGCCCATATGGTCTTGAAACGATGACAAGTGAAACCCTAAAAAGCTTTATTGTGTCAGGGAAGATACAATTGAAACTGGGAAGATAGACCTTAAATATACAGAGTAAGAAGTTAAAATCCTGCTTTTGTGTTGGTTTTATTAATTCATTAAATAAATGGAACATTAAATAAGTGCAGATATGTCCAATTTTAATTTCAATCTTCAGATATCTGACAGTATATGGTGTACAATCTATATTATTCTGGAAAAAATGGTCACATTCATAATATTTACCCCAAATATTTCTGAACTTTCAAGACCCATAAGAAAAAGAGGTTCAATAAAAAAAATTCTTTTGCTTTTTAAATCCTGGGATGATATTGTGAAGGATATGAGTTTTTGGTCCACTCTTAGACCCCGCTTATTAAGAGCATCAAAAACGTTCTTAATTATCTGCTACCAGCAGAATTTTAAAATTTTCATTATGTTTAAGTTGGTATCTATCTGGAAAAATCTACACATAAATCAAGTCACATCTGGAAATGTGAATTTTGGAGGGAAGTTCTGAAGTCACTTCCAGAAGGTGAGCAGAACCTCTACCAATGTATCCCATGCAATGGTAGTTGTCCTAGTGAAGGGGCAGGTGCCAGTTAGTGTCAGGCCTTTGCCTCTAAAATGAACAAGACAAGCATGGAAGTGGGGAGGTACGGGGGGCGGGGGAAGGAGGACCATTTACGCTCAGGCTTTGCTCCCTTTATGGTTTAAGCAGAAACTCGTGAGATTCCAGTCTGGAGTATCCCTCACTCTAATGGGAGAGGAGGTGTACAGATAAAGGATGAAGCATTTTATGGCAAGATCTTTATGTCATTGGGATATTTAGGGATTGCGCTTGTCCTTCAGGAGGGCCTTTTCATATGTCCCTCTAAGCACTGGAAAGGAAGGATGACAGGCTGTGTAAAGTGATATGAGCCAAACCGACACACAGGAGACAACTTAGCATCAGGCTTATAGGTTTTCTGGAGGGACCAAGAGATTTGAACAATCTCTAGCAGACTCAAAGCCACCTGGGACTAGCACAAATGAGTTTCTCTGCCGCTGCTCCCAAATTGGTATAAGAGCAGCAGTTCCGGAGACATTGAGCCTTATATGCCCTGCCAGCCAATAGGCCTATCTGGAGACACCCAAACTCCCACGCGTGTCCAGAGTGCTCGAGGACTGTGATGGCTCAGGGTCTCTTGAGCACAGTATGCTTGAGGAGAGGCATCCCAGCTGCTCCCATTTACATGAACTAATCTTTAATCTCACTCCTGAGCATCAGTGGTGTCATCTCGCTGCTGTCCCAGCATTGCTATGACCTTGCTGTCGAGTCTTAGAACAACAGATATTGTGCGGAACATGAAAGGCTGAATGGATGTGCGCATCTAAAGCTAGAATGCAGTCCTTAGGAATATCTGACCATCAAACGACTAATGCAATGGTACTAAGCTATACCAGTGTGTGCTTTCCATTTCTTCTGGAAATAAACACCATTTTGAAGCTTTCAGTATTTGAATTTTTAAATATAGACCAGTGCAGAAAACCTGCAGATTTTGTAATAAATATTTAAAAATATCACTCTAGTATAGTAGAAAAATGAACAAAAGACAAGCACAAGCAATACACATGCCAAAAAATAATTTCTAATATGTACATTTAGTAATGTCTAGCCTTAAAAGAAATCAAAGAAATGAATGTCATCACAATTATAAAATGCAATTTTTTCCTTATAGCAGCAAACATAAAAAAGAATGATAATATCAAGAGTTCTTACGTGTGAGAAGAAATGGACATTTTTCACTGGTGCTAAAAACTAAAAACTGTATGCTCCTGGAGATTATTTGAATATATGTACCAAAATGTAAGTGCATTATTTAATGTGGTAAAGTCATCTTTAGAAATTAATTCTAAGGTTAAACTCAGACAACAAGTTAAAATGCTTGTACACAGGGGCTGGAGCAGTGGCTCAGCAGTTATGGCACTTGCCTGGCATGCAAGGGGACACAGGTTGAAACCCCAGTACCATATACACAACGAGGTGTCAGGGCAACAAAGGCTACAAGAAAAACTGGGAAAAAATGATTCTCTTTTACTCTCTCTTTCTCACTGTCCCTGTCTCTCTTTAAAAAAAAATGATGCTTGTATACAGAGGTTCAACAGCACTCTAAATGGTACAAAACAATGGAAACAAATGCTTATCAATAGAAGGTTGCTTAAATAATGTATGGGATAAGCCAAACAATAGTTTGTAACCATAATATAAAGCAATACTATGAGAACACAATATAAAGCAATATTGTGGACTAGATGTGAAATGTGTTGCTAAGTTAAAAAGAAAACTTTGTGATACAGAAAGGGTCGGATAACACTATTCAAATTTTTGTGAGCAGAAGGATATGCACCAACGTAAGAATAGTCCTAGGTGTCTTATATTGGCAGAAGGATGCGAGTCTATGGATGTTTTCTTTCTCTTCTTTTTGAATCTCTTGATTTCATAAGCTTATTTTCTCACTTGTTTATTTATGATTCATTGATTCAGTCAGTTTACTGAGCATCTACTATGTACTAGATACTGTTCTAAGCTCTTGGGATACAGCACTGAATAAAAGTCTCTATCTTTATGGCACTTACATTTCATTGCAGAGGAGACAGAGAAGAAAGTTAATATAAACTGAATAATATGTTAGCTACTATGTTCCCAGGAGAAAAATTCTTTTCTTGTATCAAGCAAGGAAAGGGACTAGGCAGGGATCTTATCTCTCTTCTCCTCTTATTATGGGCCTGCATGATACGAGGCAGAGTAGAGTTCTGAGCTTTGCTAAATTAATTAAAGAAGGGAACTCCAGTCAGAATAGCCAACCACTCAGGAGGCATGATAGACCTCCAGCCCTGGGCACTCCTGTCTTGGGTGCAAGCAAATGACTTAATGACTTATCTTCTTTAATCCATTCATCCTTTTCTTGTACTTTCTTTCTTTTTTTTTTTTAAGAGAGAAGGACAGTGAAAGAGAGAGAGAGAGAGAGAGACTGAATCAATTTTTATTGAGTTTTTCACATGGCCTTCATTGCTCCGACACTCAGATGTTTCACATGGCCTTCATTGCTCCGACACTCAGCTGTGTACGTGGGTGCTGGGGTTTGAACCCATGTACTCGCACATGCTGGGCAAGCACCGTAACCACCGAGCCACTGCTCCAGCCCCCACTCATCCTTTTCTTTGGACTCATAAGCATTCAATTGATCTAATTCAATCATATTCTAGGTTTGGCCTTCTTGGGATGAATATCTGCTCCATGAACTGAATTTGATTTTTTATCATTTTGTCTTTCCCAATTATTTTGTAAGGTAGATGATCTCTGTACAGAGCTGACTCCTTTCATTACACATTGAAGACAATGTCACATTGTCTTTATATGCTGGGAAAGTACTCTTCAATTTCTCCACATAATTGCCACAAGTCAAAATACATCTAGCAGTAGCAGACACATTCTTGCTGGGTGCCTTTCTATATTTCCTTCTTGGTAGAATTCTGCTCTTATTAATGCTCCATGACTTTTTCTCCCAGGAAAATTAGTCAGATGACAGAAGAGGATGCTGCAAGTTAGAAAGAAGGACAGATGGAACAGTAAGTAATCAGGATCTACTCGTAAATATGATTTCAGCTCTTAATAAAAATATGCATTACAAGCATTGTGACAGATGTCAAGGGCAATTGGGATCTTTAAGCATAACAACAAAATTTAGGATATAGAAGACAAAGAAAGGTGTACTGAGCAATTATCTTCCACCTGTCTTCACAAACGAAAGATTTAACAAGGGATCCAATTGCTAAGAATGAAAAACTAGTACACGCACAGATTAATATAAAAGTGCCCGTGATGAGCGTAAAGTATTATTGATGAAAACAGAGCAATGCCTTTTTTATTGAGAGATTTATTAAGTAGCTAAGCACAAATGGTTTTGAAATTGCATAATAAAGACCATTATGAATATCCTCATAGGAAGTTTGTTGAATGAGTATTTGTGCTGCCAAAACAAAAACAGCAAATAAAAACTTTTGAGGTTCCGCAATCACTCTGTTAAATAGACAATCAGCAGTTTTAGTTTGCAATGCTCACATATCCCCCCAGTAAATTAAGAAAGTATGATCATATTTCCCCCAAATTCTCTCTGTCCTCATCTTCATATATGCCACTACTATTGGGTTTTGTTTCATTTATTCTAAGAAACAACTTTTTTCATTAGTAAAATGGATGTATTAATATTTGACACCAAGCCATCTCTCAGAAATGAGTAAGAAGATTCTTATTAAAATCCTTGAGTCTCTCTATTAAAAATGCTTAAATAGCACATGTGATCAGCTTCTCAATTTTTTGATGTAGAAATAAGTTTCAATCATGAAGCCCCCTTCCTTAAGTCTCAGAAAAAAGACAAAAATATTTATATATTCAATGCCCTTTTTACATACAATATCCTATTCAATCTTCACCACTCTGTGAAAATAGTCTTACTGATTGCCATTAGACAGATACAATTGAGACTTGGAAATAATTTGCTCAAGTTCACAGGTCAATAAATGGCAGAGATAGAACTCAAAGATTTTGTTGACTCTACCCTGTGGTTTTTGCTCAAAATGACAGCTTCCTCCTCCAAGAATCCATCAAAAATGCACCTTCCTTTTGGATATGTTATCTCCTGATACCGCTGTCAAAATATGTAGGACACTTGACGCTTCATGCTAGTTTTTAAAGTTAATAGAACTCCCAGCCTATCTCAGTACATCTGTTTGTTCAGTTTTCCAGAGCTATTTCTATTTATTTGTGCCTAAATATCTTGTCTGTTCTGTTAGAATGCAAGAGGTGCAAAGACACGCACCACACTAAAACTCCCGTGTTATTGATCCTTGGAGCAAGCATGTCAGTGACATATGAAATAAGTGACACTATTGTCCATGACCTTGAGATGTTAGCTCTGACTTAGACACAACATTAAATACATCTTTTTCTGTTTCTGTAGGTTCTAAGGGACAGAAGTTCTGAACAAAGGTATATGGGTAGGCGTTTTCAGAGAGGATTGATGGGACCCTGAGCAAAGTTGAACAACTGTCCTTCTGGAAGGGCTAGAGCCAGGGCTACTCCCAACACCAGCTTTCTCTCTCTCTTTCTCTTACAGCGTCTCCTGCCTGTTGCTACACTTTCTTCCTTGTTTGATGGCACACTGTCTCACCTCACACAGGGCCGGTAATGGTTTCCTCAACAATATTCTTATAAAAACCCAAAACTCCTCATTCTGAAACTCCTCTCAATGCAAATTTCTGAACGAATCTGATGTACCCAGTTCTTCTTTGCAAGCCAGGGTGCACAGTCCTAGGTCACCAACTAGTGTAACAGATGGTCTAAGTGGCTGCAGGGGAAGGACTACAAGTCTCCTGAATGGCCTTCCCCCACCCCTTCTAAGAGAAGATGAAGGGACTGACCAAGAACTCTCTGATGCCCATATATTCAAACTCAGGTCTCTTTCTTTATGAGAAGTGTTGCTTTCTCATCTCTTTTCCAAAGCACACAAATAGATCAGATCTTAAACCTCAGCATGCCTTCTAACTGGATTTCAGCCAGTCTCCGTGAGGATGTTAAGGGAGGAAATCGGTTCACTTCTTAAAATGAATGATAGTCATAGAACCTAGCAAATTAAAGGGATTTTAGTGGGAAAATGATGGTCACATGTTATCAATTTCAGCCTTGTTCCAGCAGAAGGAATTTCAGGCCCTATCTATACAGAACAACTCCAATGAACATTTGAAAGGCAATCTGTAGATTTGAGATGGGCTCAGGCTGAGACTTGAGAAATACATTGATCTCCCACAGGTTGAATTCACTCAGGAAAATGCCTGGAAAATAACTAGCTACCATCCTAGGATTTGAAGTTTTTTTTAGCAACTAAATTTTATGAATAATGTGTTCATCTGTTATCAGCTGATGACTTGTTTAAGGAAACTGAATTGGCCCCCCAGCACTTTAACCATTAAATACCTTATCAAAACAGTAGTGAAGTAGAGAGGACTTCAAACATTTCTCTCACCCAAAATGCACATCTCATATCCTCTTCAATACTCACTTTGCAATTCTATTACTGATTTCTCTGACAGTAGGTGTAGTACAACTTTATGGGCAGTCTTTTCATTTTATGGAGCTTTCCGTCTGAAATATTAGAGAGTTGGGATTAGCAATTTCATAGACACAAGTTCTATCATTCATAAATCTTTTATCTTAAAATTGAAGGCATTATCTTTAAATGTGCTCTACAAATCTTTCATGGGAATAGAAGGTCACTTATGTATTATATGCGCAGTGACTAGACAAAGTATACGTTATGAAGTTTTGGGGCCATTAACTCTAGATTTTGATTTTTCTACATTAATAAAAAAATGATAGGTTTGAATGTTTTGAAGAGTATGATGGGAAAATTGGATCCCGTGAATTTTCTCTTTGTGGTCACTGAGGTAAGTCACCAAGACGACTGGATTCTCTCACCAGACTTTTAAATACTTGAAATCAGAAATATTTAAGGGTTTGCCAAATAGGTTGTTCCTTGATTTTTATTTATATTCTATTTTTGGTAAGGTTGTGATTATAGTCTCACCAGGACGGGTGATCAGTAATGAATGTGTCCTGTTGGCGGATCCCTCCAGGGCTCTGATTCAATCTTTTGAGTTATGGGATGAGGACAAAATGAACTATTTTTCAAGCTTGTAAATATGTGACAAATGACAGTGCAAGAACTATTGATTCCAATCACAGTGATACAATGTTTCATAGTCAAGACTGACTCTGGCTTTACAAATTACTTGCAAGTTGAACATTCAACCCATGCACGACATGCTTCAAATGGGATCAATCTTCAAGAATATTTTTTATCAGTATTCACCTTTGATTTGAATAAATTCCCAGTATGGAAGGGTATTTTCTTTTATTTTACCATTAAAAGGGTGCTACTGAGTTTCCCCTCACTCTTAGAGAGAAGCAGCGTCCTTACAAAATCTCAGTGATGCTCCATGCATTTATTTGTATTTATCTTCATTAATTATGTAGTTATAATCCAAATATAATTGAAAAAAAAGCCTCTCAAGAATATAAATCTTAAAACAGCTAAAAAATCATAGGTACTGCTTAGTTAATCATTCAACTCCTATTCAAATATATCTGGAGCCCAAAAATGTTTAATTAATTGATAGGTTAGAATTTTAGAGGCTCCCATAGCCATTGTGTCCCCATTCAGACCAACAGGAACTGATTATTTTAGAAAAAGTCCCTAGTGACTGCTATTTATATATGCAGACAAACCCTCTTAACCTCCTCACTTGGCTCCTGGGCACACTATTTGTGGAGAAAACTTTCTTAAATCCTAACTAAACAAACCTAATAAAACGTGCTTTGGGGGAACAGAAGTCAGTTTGGCAGCAATGGGCGAAGGCTGCATCTGTCCCACCCCCACGCCCATTGTGGAGCCCCTTTGAAACTTGCCCTCAGGTTGTCACGGTGTGTTTTGTGCAGGACTGACCTTAGCGGAGACTCTGCTTGCTGATGTATTATTGACCTTCTTCCCCGCTGCTTACTCAAACAGGCCATCTGGGTACCAGGACGGTACAGGGAATATGTCCAACTTTCCAGACCAAGACAAAAATAAATAAAATGAGGTGGGGTGGGATGGGCTGAGGGAAGGAAGGCTCTTTAACTTGTGCTGTGGATTCATTTATTCAGAGGTAATTGGCGTGGATCTGGCCAAGGCACAGTTTGATTCTTTGTCTAACCCACTGGCCTCCTGGCCCCTCCCCCCATTGTTCAACTCCATCAAAGTGTGATGAGCCACTAAGCAGGAAAGGAGGGCCCAGGCTCGGCCACCAGCCCCTCATTACAGTCACGCTTCTGGCGAGGCTGGAATTAGCCGGGTGTGTGTGTGGCCAACCAACCACAGCTGCCGATCCCAGCCAGAGCGCACGGCCACCTCTCGCCTCGCTCCACTCAGTCTGCCAAGATATGCCAGGCACCTTTGCGGCTTCCTCCGTGAATTTTTTCCCAGCCTGGAAGGCATTTTTAGCAGTGTCATTTGGTTGGTCAATGGGGTATTGACTTAGGAAACCTTGCCACCATCTAGAACCCGAAGATAAGAGAGGTCAGGAACACTGCCAGGGCTTATCCTCATTCCTCTTCTTCAAAAAGCCCATTTACTCTCCTTTTTGTTTACAATTTAGTTGAGAAGAATAAAAGGGATTTTAAAAGATGTGCATTTTAAAGATTTTTATGTTCAAATATATTTTTGCACAAAATATCCTGCAGATTTTTTTTCAAAACCCCCACCTCCTCTCCTAAAAATGGTATAAGCAGGTAATAGTGGGGAGCAAGTCACCTGCTTCTGGAAGCATTGTCCGCCCCCACGCACTCCCTCTTTTCTTTGTTCTTCCAGACACTTCATGGAGACCACTGTCCTCCATCCTAGACTTTGTTGTTCATCTATGTCCACCCTTTGGACAGTATGAATGGACAGTGCTGTGCTGTGGTCATCTGTGCCTGTGACAGGCAATAGGAAAAGCCCAACAAACATTTGCCAGTGGAATGGCCAGTCACAGCCAGCTGCTATTTCGAATTCACAAAGCAGCAGGTAGGTACTCTAGTTGATCATCACAATCATCACTCCTGTTGAACAGATTAGAAAATTAAGGCTCAAAGAGGTTAAGTAGTAGAAGAATTGGAACCAGGATTTTTCCTCAGACCCTCCATTAATAGAGCCTAACTCCTGTCCTACACGATTACGGTTGCACTCAAACCTCCTTTTAGGTACACATAGGAAATGTACACTTCCATAGTTAGGGAAGGGTAGATCCCCATCACAAGGCATCCTGGGTTGTGATAGCTCTTCAGGACTTTGGGGAGGTGGAACACAGTTGCAAAATGCACTCTGGCTCCATTCTATTGGTTCAGGCTTTTTACAGTGGCCAAATCAAGAGGCATGGCACACAGGTATAGGATGCACACTGATTATGATCTGTGGTTTACGGGTGTCCCAAAGCAGAGGATTTTGTTTATTAGTGTGCAAGCTTGGCAGCTCACTAAGTTCCTACTGCTGTCTCCTCTCGCCAGCACTGTAGCTTTGAACAAGCAGTACAGCCTCTCTCAGTTCTTCATCTCTAAAATGGGAAACCAAGTGGCACCCTCCCACAGGGATACTGTGAGGAATAAATAAGACAAGACATGAAATCCTCAGTACAGTAGTTGATCCTCAGTACAGATGTTCAACAGTTGGTGTGTATCTTTATAATATCAGAATAATCTCTATGGATATTTATTCAAAGTAAATGAAAATTACCAAAGGTGACATAGGCAAGGGAATACACAAAGTATGACAGAAAGAAAAATATCTCCATAATGCCCCTAAACTGTGCACTTAAAAATGGTCAAAATGGCAGATTTCATATTATGTCCATTTTACCACAACCAAAAAATCTCCATGATGAAAATACAGCATATGCTAATTCAAATACACAAACATACACACAAACAGAAAACTAAAACAAAACTACTATTGATTTGGAAATTTTTAAACTATTTAGAATGATCTGTACTGTTGTTATAAAATTTGAAACTGTAAAAATTTTTATTACAATATTTCTGTGTCAAGTAATCATAACACCTAACCAAACTTTTATTAATATTGCTAAGATTCTTTTGTATTGTCTTCGCCTCTCTAAGAACTGAGTGGGCACTCAAAAAAGTCTTTATTGCAATGTTTTCTAAAAAGTTGATGGTTTAAAGGAAAATAATTTATCCTTCCTTTCTTTGCTACTCGTAGAGGGTGGTGCTTCATGGTCTGGGATGAGACAAGTTGGGGCAGTGACTTACAGCGGTCTGTTGGTTCCTGTCCAGGAAAGTCCAGCTGATTGGGCTTTAGGAGAAGAAGAGCGAATGGCAGACTGAGAGCCTTGGCAAAGGCAGTGCTCTGGTTGATCTGACCTGCAGCTGCAGAGTCTTCCTTTCCTATACCCCACCTTATTCCACCTTAACACACCGAGTGGTCTCCCACCCAGATGTCTCTGGGACCCGAGCTCTGACCACATGATCTAACTTTGCTTTGGTAAATACTGACTCTATCTGAGGATGGGAAGAAGGTCCCAGAGCACTTCCAATACCTCTGAGAAAAAGACCAAGGGACAAGGCATAAAAGGTTGTGGTAAGAGGGGCGATTGTGCGAGTGGTAGCAGAACAGAAGTGCTGCCTGTGTCCTACAGGACTTAGGACCTCATACAGCCAGATCAGAGCAGGGGCTGATACACTACCACCCATAGACCAGACCTGTCAGCTGCTTGCCTTTGTAGATAAGGTCTTATTGGAACACTGTCACACCCACTTCTATTCATTTTGTCATAGGTAGTCTTTGAGCTACAACACCAGAGCTGAGTAGTTGTGACTGAGGCTGCATCCTGCAAAACCTAAAATATTAGCTCTGTGGCCTTTTACAGGAGAAGTTTGCTGAACCCTGGATTAAAGCATGCTAGCAAAGCTAAAATGAATTCCACGTTTTGGGAGATGGTTTTCCATGAAAGTCATTTAAGGTGGTGCCTTGCTGGCTGGCTGGCTGGTTGGCCTTAGAATACATGGCTGCAGCTGGTTATGATCTTTATCTCCACATCCTAATTTTTTGAGCTCCTTTGATACCAGTTCTGCGAGTTTTTTCTACCTTTGCAAGCAGAAGACTATGGATATAATTTTCCCTGCTAATACTCCACCACTGCCAGCAATCACCGGCCAGGCCTCCCTGCCTCCCAGCCTCCGGTCTAAAGCCTCCAAGCTGCATCCCACGCAGGTGCCCGTGTTGCTCATTATGAGCAAACTCTCCAGCACACACCCTCATCCAGGTTATCCTGCTCTACATGAAATTTCCAAAGGCCTCTTTCCCCAAGTTTCACACGTAAACACTGGGATGCTTTTAAAAAGCACAGATATCTATATCACACCTCCAAAATATTAATCCAAAAAGTATAGACTCTTTTGCATGTCATCTCCTTATAGAGGCCTGCACTGCTTGTTTTGCCTGAAGGACAATACTCCCAACACTCTTTTTCCTATTCAATATTATTACTCCAATTTATTTTCTTAATAGAACTTACTGGGATCTGAGAGATTATTTGTTTACTTTTTTATTGCCTGTCTTTTCATCAAATAATATGGACTTCATGGGAGTGTGGACTGCATCTCAGCACTGGCCCACACCTGGGCTTCAAATCTGTCTGTCCAATCTGCTTTGTACCTTCCCTTGCTCTGGTCCCCATGTCCTCTCCAGTTCACCTACATAGCTCTGACTTCTGTCCCCACACCCTAGTTGTCCTACACCACCTTCTTAAGGTGGCTGGTGCCCTCGCTGCCTGTGGGTTGCCTGCCATCATCTCTTGCACTGCTGTCGTTTCTGTCTCCAGTGTCCTCTCCCTCCGCATTGGCAGAGGGGATCTCATAACTCTCCTTCACAAGCCACGTTGAAGTTGTCTCCTTGCCTTATCCAGGAAGGTAAAGGTGATCCCTTCACCTATGGGCCAGCAAAGCACCTGTATCAGAATACCCCACTGTTCTGCTTGTTTAACGTAAGAAGACTTTCTGTCCCTAAACCAGAGGTGCCTCGTGGATATTCATTTTTGGATTCTCAGAGCCTAATACTTGTGCTTGGAAATAATGGAACCTAAATAAATGAAGAGAGGAGTGAAAAAATAAAATAGAAGGAAAGGGAGCCAGTGAGGAAGGGAGGGTGGAGTAGGGGGAGAAGAAAGAAGGAAGAGAAAGGAAAGAAGGGAAGTTGAAGAAACCAACTTCTCCGTGGAGGGTCCTGCCCCTGTGCCCCTGGTTGGGCATTACTCTGCTGAACAGCCCAGCCCTACGTTGTAAAACTAAGAGGGCAGTCCCAAGGAGCTGTTCTGGTCATTGGTTTCCTTTGAACCCTCTACCGTTTGCACCTGTCAGGTCTTCTTGGCTGCTAGAGGAGGATGCATGGACCAGCTTAACCAGATTTAGTATAAGGATTTAGCAGCCTTCCACAGGAGGATTACAGTCTTGGTAACATGGAAAGGAAGGAGCATGGCACAGAAAACTTCCAGTGAGGGCTGAACAACCTCCAAATTAACTGACTTCACAGGTTTTTATAAATCCTTCACTCTTCTCCAGGTTGTATTCAAGATTGTCAGCTGTGGCGTTGAACATTTTAATTAAAGGTTGTATGAAGAAATCACGGTGATAAGCTAGTACAGGAAATTTCTCCCCAGACGAGGAAGGAGTGGAAATTGTTTTTTCCCCATATTGAAACATCACCTCCTCCACTAAACAGGAATTTCCGCTTGGGTCAAGGATGTCTATAAGGGAGAAGAGAAACTATCTGGGAACGGATCTGCATGCACTCTGAAGGACATTCTGCATATGGCTATTTCTGATGATATACCTTTAAAAATATAGCTCTGTTATGGATACATTTCATTAGTTAAAAGGGTGACATTTCTCTATATTAATGAAATAGAGTTAAGTTCCAGTCAGATGAACCTGCCATAAATATCCAATTCTAACTGATAGAGATTTTACACTTCAGTTGATGATAAAAAATGGCTTCCTGATTAAAAGAGAAATTCTAGCTGCTTTCTAGAAGAACAGTGGGAAGGAAAAAGAACATAAAATAAAGATGTATTGCAGAGGATAGCAAAGCTATGCAAGTTTCACATTTTTCTTAAATGCACATGACAGGGCTCCAGAGGGAAGCCCTCTGGGAAATAATTTACAGCGGGTGAAACCAAGGCCCAGATAAGTTAATTGAACTTGCCCCGAGTCACTCTTCAGATTTGTGGTGGGAATGGGATTTGAACCCAGAGCCACTGAGTTACGATGTTGTTGGTCACCTTGGGAGTGTCCACAATATACAGGAACATGGGGAACATTATTGTAGAAGTTAGCACCAGAAAACCTGGCTGCTGAAGTTGAATTTTACAGCTGATTCTACTGGGCCTTATCCCACAGCACCCTGGGCTGTTGCTTGTAACTGCTGGCTGGTCAGCAGTCATTCTCCTGGCACGCATGTAATACAAGGGAAGTTTATTGTTTTAATACGGAATTTATTTTGTTTTTTGTTTTTTTCAGGGCTGAGGACTGAACTCTGGGCCTTGTGCATGCTAGGCAAGCACTCTGCCACTGAGCTAAATCCTCAACCCCCTAAACTTATTTTTAAAGAGGAAATTTTAAAAGAAAATCTTGCTATTTCAAGTGTAGCTAAACTTTTCTAATTTGAGTCCTATTATAGTCAGGATTTGTGGTAGTTTTCTCCAAACCAAAGCGAAATTTCTTGTTGTTTCTGAAGAAAAGTTAGAAGAAGTCAATTAAAAGCATAAATAAAGGACATATTTAACTTACTGAAACATGACCATGTGTTTGTAATGGTGTTGGCAGGGGATGGTTTAGCAATGAGCACACTGAATGGTACCACAAATAAGATGGCCATGCCAGTTCAAGAATGAGGGAGAAGGGTGTGTCATCAGCTTTGCCTCTGTGTCAAGCCTAGAAGATTGTACTATTCTACAGAAAAGGAAAATAAGAAAGTGATTTTTTTTACTTGGCCTCAGATCTTGCAACAGTGAAGAGTCAGGTCTGGCTGGCTCCAAAGTCTGTGTTCTCATCTTTAGGTTGTATTATAATAACTCTTGGAAATCCAGGGTCCTGGACCTTTATAAGAATCTGATGAAAGTGAGAAATAACCTACCCAAAATGTTGCATATGACTCAAGTAGATTTTACACTCAAGAAACTGCCCTTTGTGCCTACTTATTAATCTCTTCTTTTCTATTCATAATAACAGGTCATCCAGAGGATAACATTTTTGTTGTTCACATTTGTTTTAGAATTCTATGTACTGGAAAGCTATATACGTTTTCATTTACAAATATATAGATTAATCTTGGCTTTTTGTTAATTCCTTCTTAGTTCTTTAGTGAAGTTGTGTTCAAAGATAGGGTTTAAAATGTCCTTCATAGGGCTGGAGCAGTAGCTCAGCGGTTTTGGCACTTGGCTGGCAAGCACGAGGACCCGGGTTCAAACCCCAGCACCACGTACACAACTAAGTGTTGGAGCAACTAAGTCCATGTGAAAAACTAAATAAAGTTGTTTCTCTCTTTGTCTCTCTCACTGTCCCTCTCTCTTTATAAAAATAAATAAATAAATAAATAAAATGTCCTTCATGGTGCTTGATAATTTACCCAGCTATTTTCTTTGAGGCCACATCCTGGCTGTTCCTTGAATTGAGCCAATGCAAAGCTAGGTCAGCCTGGCGGTACAGTGACAGACTAGACTGTCTGGAAGCTGAAGGCAGTGCTGTGTGGAGCCTATTGAAGCCAGAGACAAAAGAAAAAATCAGTAAGACTGATTCCATTTTAACTTATGAGTTTAATATTTTTGCAGATCGAATTTTTCACTTCAATTTTGGTTTTTAAAATACGGTTAAAATATTATCTATCTCAATTACTGAATTTAGGATATTCCCTTAAATTTTACACCTGAGATGAGTGCTATTTGTCTCCTCCCAACCCCAGCCATGGATGAAGAGATAGATGGAACCAATGCAGTGTTCTTAAAAACAGGAATTTCTCATGCAAATTACTGTTTCTGCATCTTTTATAAAAGTTATACTGCAAACATTGGATGCACCTTTTGTTATAAATGAAATAAAAAATGTGGTCAGGTGCGGGTGAGCAAGGCAAAAATTTTACTTGGCTGAAGGGAGAAAGAAAAATGTGCGCCTCACAAGGAAATGAGGGGGTTTTAATTCCAACATGACGCAATACTGTCCTTCGCCCTAATTGGAGGAGCTCAGGTGCACAGTCTGTGCAATTGACTGTGATTGGTGGAGGCAGATGCAAGAGGAAGTAGGCGGAGACTGGGAGAGAATGGGGGTGGGGTGAAGGTAGTAGGGATTCCATGTTCGCTGGAAGAAGATGGCTGGGTACCAGAAGGGGTCCTCGGAAAGAGGTGGGTGGACACAGGTCAGGGAGTTACTATCTCCAAAAGGGAGAGGGATAAAATGGAGGTAGTAAATTATACATCACAATCTTTCAAGTTTGACAGAAAAGACATACATCTTACACTTTCCACATGACAAAAAAATAAAATAAGTGGCTTCCTCGGAATGGCGGTTGTCTTCAGTGCTCCCCCGTTCTCTGCACTGCCCCCACCCCACTTCCCGGCCAGGTCAATGCTTGGCTTCTGTAGGCGTCTGAGTTGAGCATTCTGAGCTAGACCTAATGGACAGCGCGGAAGTGTTCATCTGTAACCTGCATCAAACTTGCTTTGTGATAGCCAGTAATGTCCCTTCAGGGTTACCAATGTGCCACCTTGAGCACTAATCAGCCTGGAGGCTTTTTATATGGTGGTACTGAGGGTGCACACTGTGCTTCCCAGGCAACTGGAACTTCTTGCTGCATCACAAGGACTTAAACTAGCAAATACTTTCATCATCACTGAGATTCTTTGAACCCTTACAATGTGCCTAATTCTGTGTTGAAGTCTTTATATGTATAATCTATTTAATCATCACAAGAATCACATAAGCTGTGTTAGTATCCTCATTTTATAGATGCAGAAATTGAGTTACTAAGAGGGTAAGAAAATGGCTCAAGGACATATAGGGAGTAAAGAACTCAAACCCAAATGGGTAACACCAAAATCCTAACTAAGCTCTTTACCGCATGCACACGGCCTCTCTGTGGCCTGCTGTTGTCTTTAATAACAGACACCCTGCTTCCCAAATTGCTAACTGCTCTTTGCTGTCAACAATGTTAACATTTCACAAGCACATGGAATTTGATCCATGTTCATACCTCAGCTGCCTATTTTATTAAATTTACTTTAAGAACCTGTCTTCCTTGTTTTTGTGCCTTTTTAAAATACCAGATTAATTTTTCAAAGGTTAATCACATGGCACTTATTTTAATTATGCCTTTCTAGTCACGACAAATGACAGCATTTGACTTCTTGTAGCCTTCCTTTGTATTGTGTGACCAATGAGATTATTAATAAATGCCTTTTTATTATGTAGTCATGCTGTAGGTGCCCACAGGGTATGGGCTGGCCTCATGTATTTTATTCTGGGTGCAGTGTCAGCAAGGCCTTGTGGATTTGCTAATGAGCTAAATCCGGTTAGTGCCACACGCCCTGGACTGCCAGAGATCTTTTAAATACATCTTTGCTCTCAGAGACTCAGCTGGGTTCAGTATGAGAGAGATTAACTTCTCATCCCAATTAGCAGAGTCATACTGTTGGAGAGAGGCCTGCTTATGTAGCCCCAAACCCAGGACTCTGACTGATGAACTACTGACCACTCAACAACAAACCCAGGCTTATAAAAGAATGGCCTCAAGAAAGGATTTTTTTATTATCATTATTTGTTTTGTGTGTGCCTTGGAGGCCGCCATCTCCTTAATAGGGTGGGAAGTTGGGAGGGGGAGAGACTGTTCCTTTTCCCATGTGGACAGGAACTGAACAGGAGAAATATATTGACTTCTATCTAGAATGATGGGAAGTTAAAAAGCAAGGGAGTGGAGCATTTAAAAAAAAACACCCTGAAATCAAGCATTTATAATCCTTGGCCAGATTCCTCCATCACAGAACCTTGGGTGTAAATGTTATTTCAAATTGTTTTTTTTTTTCAGATAATAATAACACTAGTTAATGATTATTGGGCACTTAGAGGGCCTGCCACTTTTATAATTGCTGTGTGTGCATTATTAATTAAATTATTAATTTAATTCTTAAAACAACCCATGGACAGAGAAAATCATCCTCCTACATTGTTCTGCTCTAAACAGATTTCTCAAGATAATGTCTGAATCCAGCTTGTTTCCATATCTTCTCGCCTCTTGTTCTTCTGGAGCTGAATAAACATTAGAGCTAGGCTACACCGTGTTTGTTCCTAGGGTAAATGAAAAGCTGTTTTTAAATGGAGTCCATTTGGGGATAAAAGTCAAGCCCACAGTAGGCACTTACAGAGACATTATGTATATGCAGCATAGTTTCAAAAGAACCACCGACATATGAAAAGGAAGAAGAAAACACAATAATTTTCCCAAATAAAGTTTCTGATAAGAAAATGATGTACAAAATTAAATATTCAGTCTAGAAACAAAAAAAGAAATGAAAATTTTCCTTTCATTAAAGATTAAAAATGGTTCAGAAATATATAATCTGAAACAAATTCAACAGTAAAGTAAAAATATCCTGTTTAGATTAAAATTATTTCACCATAGCTCTATTAGTAAGACAAGCACACTGGTCCCTCTAAAGAGAACTCCAGAGGTATTCCTGAATAGAAATCAATGTATGAACTCTAACCACAAGCCCATCTAAAAAATCAATGAAGTTTTTTTAAAAAGCTTGTTTTAAAACAATTTATTCTTTTTAGGCTATGAAAACATAAGGAATTATAATCGGATGAATTGATAAATCTTTTTTTCAAAAGTAATATTGCATACTTAAAGTATCATCATCGTTTTTTTGTTATAGAAGAAGGCAAAGATAAGAAAGGATTCTAAATGTACAAATGCTTTCCGAAGCTATGGTTGCGCACACACACATAATGGCTTTAAAATGGCCTCCTATCTAGAGCAGCCAAAGGCAAGGCTTGTGAGGGGAAAGGGTTTGAATGGACATGCAAAGTGTCTATAATGTGCTTTTTCAAGAGTGTAATTGCTTCCTTATCCTTAATGTCTGCAGGGGAGTCAGAGTGGCGGACGCTGGGACATACAGCAGAACAAACAAAGGATCCACTTGAAAACATTATAGGACAAGACTTGATGGGTGTGTGCTTGCATGTATGTGGGGGAGGGTTACAAGCACCTATAAACCAACAGAAATCCTGAGGATCCCAGGCTTACTTTTTACCCTCTTGAAACAACAGATAATTTCATAACGGAAGTCCATTCCTTGAGTTAATTAGATGGGACTTACTCATCATTTGGTTCTAAGCGGCCTCCTTTTCTTTTTTAATATCAGAAGGGTTTACCCAGTGAGTACTAAAAATGTCTCCTTTTAGTGGGTTGGATTTCCAACCTAATACACATACTCGCTCTCCCGTCTCTCTCCTGGACTGTACAATGGGCCCCCTTTTGTGACACCCTGGACAGCACAAGTGTACGATAACTACCTGTGGCCACTACCAGGCTTCCCTATTCTGGTTTGTGGGCTCTTTGAAGGGCCATGGCTGGGTCTTGCTCATCCTTGTGTTCGCTGACCTGATGCCATGTGGACTGGACACATCTGCTGCATAGACACCGATTCTACATGGTCAGTAATACTTGCTAAATGAAGATAGGTCTGGTTAACTCCTAAAAATGTGTCTATTGGACCTAGCAAAGAGAAAAGCAAGAATGTTTATGATATCCATTATACTGTATAACTATTTTGTAAATTATGGCAATTTTTTTCAATCATAGACCAAAACCATTACGACCTTATTGTCAAACTAATTAATAAAAAATCTAAGACATAAATAATTTTCCTGACATAATTAGAAAGAAAGTGCTGAAAGAGATATATTTGATGTCTTCAAATGGAAAGTACAGTGCAGTTGGTGAAAACTTATAAACGTTGAGGTTTTTAGACAGTCATTTGAGGACCTGTCTCTGCTTGGAAGCCATGGGGGAGTGAAGGTCAGCTGAGGATCTGGTCTTATAATAGTCTTGCAAGTCTGGATCCTTCATATTGGTGCCACCAAAGAAATAATTGGGTTTTGGACTTGTGTTTGTGATCACCAAACTGACATAACATTGATTTGTATCAGAAATAAAAAACAGATGCTCCCTAATTTACAATGTTTCAACACATGATTGTACAAAAAAAAGATTTGATTTGGTAGAAATTGTACTTAAATTTTGAATTTTGACATTTCCTGGGGTAGCAAAATGCAGTACAATACTTTCTTATGATGCTGGGCATGGGTAGAGAGCCGCAGCTTCCAAACAGTTACACAATCATGAGGATAAACAATTAAAACTCCATAGTGTACTGTGTTGCTAAGCTATGATGTTGGGTAGATTACATGTATTAAATGGATTTTTCCTTACTATATTTTTAACACAATGTTTTTATTGGGACATAGCTCCATCACAAGTCAAGAAGCATCAGTATTAGTCTGTAATACAATACCATGCATGGCTAAAGAGTCAAGTATGTGTCAGACACTGTACCACCAATCAGATAAGACAAGGCTCCTGTCTTTCTCAGGGCCTGCAGTCTAGTGGGAAGTGGACATGGAAATTACTATCCTTAGGTGTAGCACCAATGTGTAGTCCCCAGACCAAAAGAATCAGCATTACCTGGGAGCTTGTTAGAGGCTATCTCCTATCCCAGTCCAGCTGAGTAAGAAACTCAATAGTTGGGGTCTAGTAATTTGTAGTTTAACAAGCCCTCCAGGTAATTCTGAAACACATTAAATTATGAGAACCACTGGCCTAGAGACAATCTCATGCAGGATTTTCAACCCTGGATATACAACCAGGATCACCTGCTGCACAATCCTCTGCCACCCCATCAATTAGAGCAGAATTTCTATTCAACAGCATTCACCTCTTTAATCGCTTTTTTGTTCTGGCACCTCATCATCATCTTAACTGACAACACCAGAGGTATCATTAGCAACTTTTGCAACATCCAATGATCGTCCTGAAATTTTTCCTAGTTTTCTTTTGCTTTTATCTTATTTCTCTTAGTTCACAGGTTAATTGGAGATCTGAGTAGGAATTACTTCAGATGTCTGTGAAGTCCCAAAAGTCCCTAGAGATCTTTCCTTAGCAACTACCATATTTTCCCTTTTGAGTTTCGTCTCTCTAGCTTCACATTCTTTTTCTCCTATTTGGATGAATTCCCTCTGAGTGGAGAAACAATAATCATTGGCAAATTTCGAGGCAAGATTCCAACATAAAAAATCTGAATGGACTGTACTGATAAGGCTGGAAAGAATGATTGCAATTCAAGTTGCTTTGCTTTTGACTGGAATGATTTTGTTGAGTAAGTATGGCAAGCTGATGAAATACAATGGGCTTTTGAATGTGTATTTGACAAATCTGAAAGTGGATTAATAATACAGTTTGGTAAACAAATCTTTCCAAACATTGCATCTATGGAGAGGAAAGTAATAGTGTCCTGGTTGACTAAGAGGACAAAGAAATACCACCACTTCAAATTACCAGTTATGTGACTTGCAAGGCACTGGCTATTCTGAGGGTAGCGGATGCTCCCAGGGGAAAGAAGAAGGTACTGGCCAAATATTAAGTCAGAGAGAGAAAAACAAAAGTGGGGCCCACTGGCCTACTCTCCTTACTTAACAGGCTGAGTCTTAACAGGTTGGGTCTTAACAGGTTGGGTCTTATGGGAACCAGATCAAAGCAGAGTTGCTGAGTGGCAACCGTTTGGACAAAATTTCCTGAGTTTTTAATGGCAGGTTTGGGGGAGTTGCTAAGATCAGGATCATATAGGAGTGCAGAGTCAAAACCAAGAAAGCAGTGTAAGATTGGGTCATAAATTTATATGTGTGACATTATATTATCACAAGAAAATTTGAGAGCCGCTGGCTTAAATTAGGTCCATTTTTTGACATATATTTGTGTTTTGTGGTAATTTGAAAAAAAATAGGTGAACAACAGTGATAAGTACTACTGAACAGAAACTCTGCTCTAATATGCAGCGAGGGTTGAAAAATCACTTCTTGTGATTAAATGGATAGAGCTTAGAGCTGCAAGGATTACCTGATGGGAAATCTCACACACACACACACACACATACACATATACTCACAACATCTAAAGATGAAGTCAAACAAAACAGATAATAAAAGAAGTTTAAGTTGATCCTTGAAATGGCAGAACTGACAACTGTCTTAGGGGAAAAGGTGCAACACAGGAACACTTTGGATCCTGAAGGCAAATTTCCCAGGTTCATTTAAGATTGACTGGAATGGCCAAGTCCTAACCTTTAATTCAGAGAGCACGCCTCAGGATGGGGATGATAATGTAAACAGCTTTAGTCTTCATTTGTGCAGTTAGGAACATACCCACCAAGATGTGAGTTTTGCCTCTGAAGTGACACTATTGCTCACCAGGGATTTTGCTAAAACAATCAGATTCATTTTGCTTGGGTTTGCAATGACAATAATTATATTAGAAGTACCATCCATAAAACAGCCATCATTATCTGATTCATTTTTTGACATATAGTTAGGTTTGTGGTAGTTTGAAAAAAGAGCAGTGAAGTTAATGCCTCATTACTTAGAACCTCTAAGGTTAGATAGTCCAACCTAAATTAAATCACAAAAATACATTTACAGCTAATTCACATATCACAATAACTTCTATCAATCATGATTTGTGCATTTAAAGATTTGCATACATCTCATATATTGTACAACCCTCCTCTCCAGTCAAATCCATCAGAGTTGCAGAGCAAGCACAGAAGTACCTCAGGACCCAGGAGGAAACTGGACGCAATACCTCAGCCATCACTTGCAGACTGGGATAATGAGACATGAGACACTTTTCAAGTCTAATGGCCCAATGTATGCAACTTAAATTTTCTATATTTGAACTTTTCAAGGAATAGTAATAGCATTTCCCTATGTATCTCACAGGCATGTTAAATGTTAAACTTTACCATAGTCCTGCCCCAGGGTAGATAATGCATCTTTTAGCAGGGACGAACTACAAGCAGAAGGTCCATTAGCCTAAAAGATTTTAAAATGCTCTTTTCAATCCCAATGTTGTACAAAAGAATGCAGACTGTATTTGAGAGGACCTGGCTGACAATACACATGGGCAGAGACTTTCAGGTTAGAGAACCAAGAAGCCTGAATTTTCTACAGCATGCTGAAAGGAAATATGAACTCTTGTTAAAATCAATCCAGGTTTCTCAACTAAACTCTGAGAAAATGCAAAAGCTAAGCTAAAGAATTTAGGAATACAGTGTCATGGTGTAGACTGTGTATAACCATCAGGCAGCTCTTCTTCCAAGAACACTGATTATAGGAGTAGCCTTTACTCAATGTTCACTATGTGACACTCAACCCTTCCCTCTAGTCCAAGAGGTAAGTATAGGGATGCCCATTTACAGATGAGGAAAGCAAAGCTCACAGAGGTGAAGTCACTTACCCAAGGCTGATATAAAATCAGAACAATCAGGCTTCAGCTTCTCAAGATGTGGTGAACACTATCTGCAAATCCTTCTTCTACAAATGCATATATACATATGATGTATAAACTGCAGCATGCTTACAGGCATTACTGCAATCCCCACAAAGTGGACAAACTCCCCGAAAGGAAGTTTGAACCAGATGTTAAGTGAGCAGGGCTGTAAGGATTACCTGATGTGAAATACCATTAACCAGACCCTGGGACTTTGAGGATTATAACCGTGTGTGTAATAGGAGACGTAGACCCATGCAGAGGGAGAGCTGAACCTGAAAATTCCACAGAAAGCTTGTGCATCTGAATGTGCCGCGGAATCAGTGCCAATACCTAGGGAAAAATCTGCCAGGGCAAAAGGAGCCAATAAGGAAAACTGCATTCACAAGAAAATAAAAATTTTCAAAAGAAAATCAGAGAATAAACTAAACAGTTTCATAGAAACAAATCTATACGACACAAAGAAATTTCTGTAAGAATATACTTACTAAACTGTATTTTAAAAGACAGAAAGAAAATTAATATAAAATTTTCCAAGAAAGAAAAATACAGGCCCAGTTAATATTGCAAATAACCTTAAAATATTTCCAAGATTCTTTTAGCCACATAAAAATTCTTCTAGAAACTGCAAAATAAAGTGAATGCTCTCCATCATATAATCTTGATAATAAAACTAGACAAAGACAACACATGATGTAGGCTGGTTTCATTTATAAATATAGATGCAAGACTCAAACAAAATACTGGCAAATGGAATTCAGCAGTGTATAAAAATACAATATATCATTACTAAGTTGAGTTTATTCCAGTAACTCAAGGTTACTTTAACTATAGAAAAATTCCACTAATATAATTCACTACATTAACATAAAAATAAGAATGAAGAAAATGACTTGAGCATATGTACAAAAGTTATTATAAGATACATGATAATCTTATTTTTATTTATTATTATTATTATTATGTTGGAAAGAGAGAGGGATAGAGGGAGAGAGAGAGAAAGAGAGAATCAAATTTAATTTTTCATCCAGGTCTTGTTTCTCTGTAGCTGTAAATGTGGTGTTGGGGTTTGAACTTGGGTCTTCATGCATGCAGGCAGGTGCTGTAACCACTGAGCCAATGCTTCAGTCCCAATAATCTTATTTTTCATTAATTAAAAATAGAAGTGAATTCATTAACCTCATCAGGGTTAACTAACAAAAACCTGAAAATATCATACTTGGATGCTCTTAAACATCAGAAATATAACACCAATATCCAGAGACCTTGATTCTAGTCAACGTTTAATTAAAGATCTTAGCAAACACAATAAAAGTAATAGAAGGAAATAGGGTATAAGATTAAAAAAGAAAAAACAGTCATTATATAGGTAATGATTGCTAATAATCGAATCTCCATAAACAAATTTACAAAAAAAAATAGTTATTGTGCACAAGATTGCTTATCTAGTTGGATAGATATGAACTGGTATACAAAAACAATTCCTTGGGGCTGGAGTGGTGGCTCAGCAGTTATGGTGCTTGCCCAGCATATGGTAAGAACCCAGGTTCAAACTCCAGCACTAAATAGGTGTCGGAACATGACTAAGTGTCGGAAAAATGAAAACCAAATAAAAAACTAAATAAAATTGCTTCTCTCTTTCTCCCTCTCTCACTGTCCCTCTTTCTCTTTATTAATAAAAAACTACTTTTTTCATATACTAGTAACAAAATATAAGAAATTATACATTCTAAAATATAAAACTGAATAATAACAAAATGATAAGGTACCTAGGAATAAATATAACCAAAGATGTTTAAATACTTCAATAAAGTAAATAGTAGTGTTTTATTAAAAATGCTAGCATGTTAATTATGTTTTTCTAATTTTCTCTTAGTGGTTATCATAAAGAATATAATGGTATCCTTTATACAGGTTGAAAGGAAGTTACTATTTTTTTACTATTTTTACCATTTTCATGAAAATACATGGGTGTTTGCATATATTAACTCATAAACTTTTGTCATTGTGTTTTTTTAAAAAGTGAGGGAGAGAGAAAGAAGCAATACATTTTATTTAGTTTTTCATGTGGGCTTTGTTGCTCTGACACTTTGTTGTGTACATGGTGTTGGGGTTTGAACCCATGTCGTTATGCGTGCCAAGCAAGCACCATAACTGCCGAGCCACCACTCCAAACCCATTCTGTTACATTATTGACATGTATTTCGATTCCACGCATTTTAATCTCTGGAATTTTTTAAGAGTATTATTTTGTACAATCAATATTCATTTAGATTTGCTCACATATTTATCCCTTCCAGTGTATCCTTTCTAATATCTCCCCATATTTTTGCATCTTCTTTTGGAATCTTTTTCTTCCTACCAGAAGAATACCCTTTGGTAGCCCCTTTTCTTTCTAAATTAGCTTTATTGATGTACGATGTGTGATTTTAAGTTGACAGTTACCTTCCAAACTACGAACTTCTTGTTCCATGATCTCTTTTGAGAAGTCAGCTACTTCTTGTTCCGTGATCTCTTTTGAGAAGTCAGCTGTTCATTGTCATTCCACTGAAGGCAACGTCTTTTTTTTTCCCTTTGGGTAGCTTCAATTCTTCTCTGTGTTGCTTCTCAGCAGCTTAACTTTCAAGTGTCTTTTTATGCTTTTCTTATACTTGGACTGCCTGGAGTTTGTAGAACTTCTTGCATCTGGGAATTGATGTTTTTCAGTTTTTTGAAAATTCATGTCTAATATCTCTAACAACATTACTTTTTTGTACCTTTATTTTCATTATAAGTCTCCAATTATGTATTTATTAGATAAAGATACATGTCATGTATTCTTTTTTTTTAAGAGAGAAGGACAGTGAGAGAGAGAGAGAATCAAGTTTTATTGAGTTTTTCACATGGCTTTCGTTGCTGACAGTTGTGTATGTGGGTGCTGGGGTTTGAACTTATGTACTTGTGCATGCAGGGCAGGTGCTGAAACCACAGAGCCACCGCTCCAGCCCCTCATGTATTTTTTATACACTATCTGGTCAATCCATTTTTTATCTGCTGTTTTATCTCAGTTTTTGTCACTCGATCATAGGTTCTACTACGCCTATTACTTTGTTGAATACCAGACATTGTGCATACAAATTTAACTGTGATTTATGGCTCTGGTGTGCATTATCGTTCTCCAGAGAAGATTTGTGCTTTTGGCAGGGAAGTAAGTAAGCATGGCTTGCCTTCCTCTGACAGGGACTGGACTGGTCTGAAGTTGGGTTGTCCTCTTTTCTGTACTCATCTTTTTGTGTGCTTATCTATTTCTGCTCTTACTCCTACGGTGTAACTCTAAGGATTACTGACTGGAGGCCCAGAATTAATTTTAAGTGCTTTTATTAGAGCATCATAATTAACACTGGGTTTCATGTTGACAAGCAAAGGCATGGAATTTAATTTGCTCCATTTCAGTCCCCGGTGCCTCCTCTTTCCTTCTCCTTCTCCATTCACCATCTCCTTCCTCTCCTCTTCTAGTCTTCCTTATATTTATTTATTTTAATTGGTGCTAGAGAAATGCACAAAGGTGGAATTCACTCTGGTATATTTATACATGTACTTGGTATAATTTTGTCAATTCATTTTGCATTTCCTCCCCTCTCCAGTCCCTCCTCCCTCTTCCTCAACCTCCTTCTACTCCACCGACAGGGTCTCACTAAGTTGCTGAGGCTGGTCTCATCACCACGCCTGGCACTTACTTTGGAATGCTAGAGTATATTTGTCACTTAAGAACTTCACTCACCCCCTCACTACGCCCCTGGGGAAGTTCCAGAGCATTCTCCTTTACCACACCTGTGAGGTCTATTTTTGAAAGTGGCCCCAATGTCTTTGAAGAGTTCTGTTGTGCTGTTCCCTGCAGCTTAGATGTGATAGTGGAAAGTGCTACCATCACACCAAAATCCCTGGGTGCAATGGGGATGATGAGTGTCCAGGTAGCAGGGCTACCTGGTGGCACTCAATTACCACAGATGATGTGAGCCTGATTACTATGAAGGGCAACAGAGCTAAAACAATAATCAGAATAGTGTGACCCACAAAATTAGTGTTGGATGGATGATCATATCCCTAGGATTGAAATATGTGGGTATTGAACTGAAAGCCTTCTTTGGTTTGTATAAATGGAAAATCTCTAGTTCTGATAAATCTGAATTTGACTTGAATTACCACAGTAAAGAGTTGCAAATTGCAAGAATTGGGACATTTTTTTATTTTTAAAGAGGGACACACAGAGAGAGAGAATTGTTTTTCGTTTTTTTTTGTTGTTGTTGTTGTTGTTTTTTAATTTTCCATGTGGCTTTCATAGCTCCCAGACTTTGTTTTGTACGTGGTGCTAGGGTTTGAACTCACACACTCGGGCATGCCAGGCAAGTGCAGGAACCGCTGAGCCACCGCTCCAGCCCAAGAATTGAGACAATTAACAAACTCAAATCCCTTTGGACTGAGTAAGGACCTTATTTTACTAGCAACAAGTGATACTTTGTATCTTCCCCATTCAGTCTTCTTCAGAGAAGCAGTGGCTGCATACCAGTGTGCATCTACATCCAAAGTGCATTTCAAAACTTAAGAAGAGTATGAATTAAAGCATAGAAAGTATGGTTATTATATGACAATAGATAACATTAAACTTGGTCAAACATTCATAATTCCAAGTTTCTAAGTGATGGATTTTGTATCAGAAAAACCTGTGTGGGCACTGCCGTGCATTTTTTACCATCCACCAAATCTCACTGTGATAGGAAGCGTGCTGATTGATAGGGGTTCTCTTTCAGGGAGCAAATGGAGAGCACCAGAAATCGCAATTTCAGAGCTGCACCCATATTTCTTTGTCATAAAGATACTAAAATATGCCAAGGATAGGAAATGAGATTCTAACTCTTCAATGAAATATAACATAAGATGAAACTTGCTTCCTCATCCTCAATACACGCAGAACTACTCCATCTAACTCTAGCAGCATTTTCCAAATCTGGTGTCTCTTTCTACTACAAGGCATTTTCCCTCTCTTGAATAATTAGTTTCTACCCATCCTGATTTGCCTGCTGTGTTCCCGCTTCATGACTATATCCTGACTCTCACCCGAATAGAGCACCAACATTTCTTAAAACATACCACTGTCTGGGTAGAAATCAAATGATCTATTTATAGCTTGGGGGGGGGAGATTTATCCTTGTGAATTTTATGATTTTGGGGGGGATATTTTATTTTATTTTTAAAATTTTTTATTAAGGAGTTGAGTTATTGTATAATCACAAATACATATAAAGTAACAATGTGTTAGGCATATGTTCTACAAACCAAAATTACCCCCACATCACCCACCCCCCCCCCAGTCTCTTGATTCTTCTATATTTTGCTCCTACTTTTTAAAAAGAAAATAAGAAATTTAGGAGTCTTTACCATGAGATTGACAAAGAAAATCTAATATCTTTTTGGTCAAATAAGATAAGGTGAAAGACTTAATCTTCTGCTTTTGAGTCCATAAAATATGACACAGGCTGAGATTCTCACGCCAGATGTACAAAAGAATGATTTCTTATTGCAAGAGATGGACTTCAACCTCATGGTAAATTAGGAAAAAACAAATGCTAAAGTCTGTTTTCGCTCTCACTCTTAAACTAGTTTGGCCATAAATTATCCCGTGCCTCGCCTTTTGGTAAGTTATCTCTGAGTCTGAAGAGTGAGGGCTCTTAAGAGCTGCGGAAGTGCCAGGGGTTCCTGTTCAGAGGCCTCCTTGTCACAGATGTGCTGAAGGACTGGAAGTGTCACTGCACAGCACGCCATTGCTGCCCGTGGTACAAACTCTCATACATCAACATCTGGAGCAGCAAGACTGACGTTGACGGCTTCTGGTGGGAAGACAGCCACCAGCTTCGGCCTAGGAGGCTAGTTAGCAAAAAAGCCGTTGTTTGAGATGGGGGCTTTCACACTGAGGGCAGATGAAGGACAGTCATCCAGGCTCGACTTTGTTTTCCTTTTGTAACAATCCATTCACATTTGTCATGTGTCTGTGAAATCCCTTCCCATCCTTCAAGGTTTGGGAGGACAGGGCCCATTAGGAAAGCCTTGGCTGTTTTCTCAGCGACTCCCTTGTACCATCTTAGGCCTCTCTCCCAGCTCCTCCTCTCCTACACAGATGACAGCTCCATGCATTCTTGCTGCCCACGACCAACACGTGCTAGCAACAGGGGTGTGCTGGTCCTGTTCCCTGAACTGCCGCAGCTCCTACAACACTTTCTACTCTCACTGTTACGATTTAATTTGATACAGTGAACTTTACTATCTAATGCCCTTCCTTTTGTTAATTATTCTTTCATTTATAAGCTGAGCCAGCCTCCTGCTGATTCATTCAGGAAGATTCTCTCAGGCAACTAGTTGAGTACTCAAGCTTAACATGCAGAGCATCTGTCCCCAGATTTTCTCTAGAGTAGCTTTGGATTCCAAATATGTCCATGAGGCATCACAAATACAGTCATTGGAAGGTGACACCCAGCACACTTTCTTGTCATTATTGCCTAAACAACTCAATGCAACAACTATTTAGATGACATTTACATTGTGTTAGGGATCAGGTAATCTAGTGACGATTTAAAGTCTATAGGAGGATGTGTGTAGGTTATATGCCAATATTATACCTCTTTATATAAGAGACATGAGCATCTACAGAACCTCGTATGCACAGGGGTGAGAGTGGCCCTAGAACCTGCAGATACCCAAAGGAGATGGTAAAACGACCAAGGTCTGCTGCATCCACTTCCTGGAGCTATCATTTCTTGCCCCTTTCCACTATGGATATATTATGCAATAAACAATAAAATGCACTGTTAGTGTGTGACTGGATGAATTTTTACACCTGAAGACACTCATGGAAACCAAGGCCTGGGTCAAGATGGAAAATATTCCCAACATTGCAGAAGTCTGTGTTTCTTCATATTTGATAACTGCCCTTCTCCACCAAGAAAAAACACTTCTGATTCATTTCACCATAATTCTGCCTTTCCTCAAAAATTAATGAACAAACTAATGGGATGCATTTCTTTTGATGCCTGGTTTTTTTAATCAATATCTGCAAGATTTATTCATGTTGTGATTAGCTAAAGTTAATTTTTACTCACTACTGTGTAATACTTCACTAATAATATACCAAAATTTTCTCTCTCTTCTAGTATTTTATGGGTATACTAAAATTGATTTAAGCAATTTCCTGTTGATGAATATTCAGATTTTCCCAATTTTTTAATAACCAATGCTGCAGCTAATATCTTTATGCAAATATCATTTTGCCTAAGTATTTGTAGGATAATTTCCCAGAAGTAGAGGTACTGGGTTAAAGAGTGTATTTTTGTACTTTTGATAAACATTGCCAAATGTCCCTCCATGGCCTTTGTACCAATTTGCATTCTCATCAGCAATGTATGAGAAAGGGTAGAAGTCCTTCACCTTGAGTCCATGGACCTCAAATTTTATGCAATCTTTTTGTTTATTTCATTTATTTTTTTCAGCTTTATTGAGATATGATTGACAAATAAAGTTGGATACACTTACATATATAGTGTGATGCTTTAATGTACATATACATTGTGAAATGATTCTCATAATCAAGCTAATTAACATATTCATCATCTCACATAGTTACCTTTGTGTGTATGTGTTGAAACCACTTAAGATCTGTGCTCTAGAATAATTTCTTCTGCTATTAATAGCTAGATTGTGTCCATTTGGGGACCATTATAAGTAAAGCTGCCATGAATGTTCTTATACATATAGTGTGGTGAAAATATTCATTCCTGTGTATGTTTTCAGGAGTGGAACTTTCTGAGTCATGAGTTATGGATATATATGTATTTTATATTATATATATACATGTTTATGCTTGAATTCTGTCTTATATATGCATGCATATCTTATATAAATTTATCTATGTTTTGTATATGTATTGTTCTAATCAGCTTTTTTGCTGCTATTACCAAAAGACCTGACAAGAACAACTAGAGGAAGAAAAGTTTGTTTGGGGGCTCATGGCTTCAGAGATCTTAGTCCATAGATGCCAACTTCATTGCTCTGGGACCAAGGTGTAGTAGAACATTGTGGCAGAAGAATGTTGTGGAGGAAAGTGGGCCAGGACATGGCACCAGGAAAGCAGAGAAACTAAGCTGAGGTCACAAAATGTATATGCATCCCAAAGGCACAGCCCTAATGACGAGCCTGCTGCAACCACACCCTACCTGATTACAATTAATCCCTATCACAAGATGAATGCACTGATTCAGTTAAGACCCACCTAACCTATTGATTTCACCTCTGAACTTTCTTGCATTGCTTCACACATGAGCTTTTGGGGAATACCTCAGATCTAATATAACATGCATATACAATACATATATTTAGAACAGTTTTTCAAAGTACTTTTATCACTTTACACTCCCTCTAGCAGCGCATGAGAGGTTCATTTTTCTCCATTGGCTTGCTAACTTACTGACACTATTATTGCTAATTGTTTTTATTTTAGCTGTTGGGAAATGGGAAACACAACTACTTCATCGTGGATTTAGTTTGTATTCCTCTTACAAATAATTTTCACAAATTAGCCATCTGGATACATTTTTTCCACATTTTTACTGGTGCATTACAGTTGGGCATAATGATGGGATTTGCTGTTAATATTCATATGCACAAAATATAAATTTAGTTTGGACAATATCCCTCGCCAACACTTCCCTGCTCCCTACCCTCCTCCCATCCCAGGTCCCTTTCCTCTACTGATCTCCCTTCATTCTTTTTTTAACTTTTCCAGTTTTAATTGATTGCATGGGGATTAGTTAGTATCTTAGAGGTATAAAATATATTTACCCCTTCTTTGCTCTCTCCCTTTTCTCTCCTGTCCTTTCTCCCCTCTCCCCTTCTCTTTCCTCTACTCTAGGAGACTTCTTTCAATGTCTATTAATTTGTACTTGAATGGTTATTTATGCAATCCTGTCTTTCCATTCCCTTTTCTTTATTGTACTCTAGCTTTATCACATAAGAGAAAACATTTGACCTTTGAGTTTCTGAATTCAGCTAATTTCACTTAGGATGGTATTCTCCATTTCCATCTATTTACCAGTGAATGCCGTAATTTCATTCTTTTCAATAGTTGAGTAAAATATATGTACACCACAATCTCTCAATTCATTCATCTAATGATGGGCATCTGGATTGATTCCATAATTTAGCTATTGTGACTTTGTAGAATTTCTATTGAAGAAATGAAAGACTAAAGTTGAAGGGAGGAGAGTGGAGAAAGCCCCCAGGGAGGAGTAAAAGGGAATTCGGGAAGAGACAAGTGTGAATGCTGGTCACTGGCTCACTGCACAACCCCAACAGACGCAAGCATTTGACTATGTGATTGAGCATGACTTTCTCAAGGACAAGCATGCATGACCACTTGTACAAGGTCCTGACACCCCTGTCTTAAAATTGATATCATAACATTTGCTACAGTTTCAAAAAGAAAAAGAAAACTTAAAGAAATATTTCTAGATCTGAACAGATAAAGAAGTAGAAGAAATCTTCAAGAAAGACTTTGTGAGTAAGGTTTTAAAATGACAAGAGCAATGGAAGAAATATTGGGACAAATATGGCCCCCAAGGGTGTGAGAAGACCAGGTGACAACGACTCACTCAGGAGAACAAGATGGAGTGGCTATGGAATCTCAATGTGTCACTCCCCTCTAACCCATGATGAGTTCATCTTCAGCTATCGGAAGCTCATCAAGTGTCTATTCCTCGCCAGTTATGAGACCTATTTAATTATTCAGGCTGGAGGAGGACAGTGGACACCGAAAGTAAAGAAATAAACACTATAGACTAACAAACGACTTTCCTTATAATTGAGGAAGGTGAGAGAATCTATTCTGGAAGAACATGAGGTTTGATTCTACAGAAAATGAAGCCTTCCGGAGATGAGATCTTGCTCTAAGTGTGGGGAGGAGGGAGGTGACCCTCTCTGATCTTCTGCCTCTGTGACCTTGATCTGCTGGTAAGTTGCCTAAGCTGTCTCTTCCGATTAGCTCTCTTTCCCCAGAGTTCTGTGGCCTGTTTGAAGTTCCTGATGATTTACTAGAGTCCCCCTTCCCATCTACTAGTCTACTAAGACAGCCACTTCCCCAGGGCTCTGCTGCCTCTCTGGAACTATAGTTACTTAGTTTTCAATTTCACTCTTGAGGACAAATTTTTGTGTTAGTTATCATCATCACCTGGTTTTATAGGATTGCTGGTCTCCCACAGAAATGTAGAATGTCAGAGCCATGTCAGTCTAATCATCTGGTATAAGTCTCTCATTTTGCTAATGGGGAAACTGAGGCCAGGTGGACTAGAAGTTAGCAGTACCACTAGGACCGGAATCCAGCTTCCCAGGACCCTGGCTCTCTCTGTATTTGCCTCTCATATCATGGTTACATTTAGCTTTGCCTTATACTTCTGCTCCTCCCAAATCTTACTCCTGATAACTTGTTTATGGAAAGTAATATGCATTGAGCAGGCACAGCTGCGCATGCCTGTAATCCCAGCAGCTCAGGAGGCTGAGACAGGAGGATCAGGAGTTCAAAGCCAGCCTCAGGACTCTGTCTCAAAACAAAAAATAAATAAATAAATAAAAAGGTTGAGGATATGGCTCAGTGGTTAAGTGCCCCTGGGTTCAATTCCTGGTACAGAAAGGAAGGAAGGAAGGAAGAAGGGAGGGGAAGAGAAAGAAAGAAGGGAAGAAAGAAAGAAGGCACAATCATTTTTATGACATTTAATTTGTTAGGCAAGTATAAGTGAATCCAAGTCAAGCTGGCAAGTCATGACTTATTTCTAAAACTTTTCTTTTTATCTGGACTTAAGAGTTTTAGTCCAACTTGCCAGCCAAGTGCTGTATGTATTTGTGATATGGCAGATTGAACCCAGGACCTCACACACTCTACCACTGAGATATATCCCCAAATATCTTATTTGGAGGCAGGGTCTCACTACGTTGCAGATGCTGACCTCAAGCTTCTGATCCTCCCGCCCTAGGCTCCCCAGTTGCTGGGATTTGAGGGTGCACCACCATGGCTGTTGAAGTCCTATGTTGCTGCAGAAGAAAACATTAAAAATTTTTGTTTTAGGCACAAAATGCAATGGATATTTTCTGAGAGAGAGAGAGAGTGTGCGTGTGTGTGTTTGCCTTGAATTTCTAGGAAGAGCAGTACTACCTTTAATTCTGGATTGGGCAATTAATAAAAATGGCAGCTCTGAAGGTGACATCTAAAGTACACCGGGAAATAAATGGCTTCCTTTCAAATCCAGGAGTCATTCAGATTCATTTTTTTTCTGGTTGAAAAATTCAGCCCTTCTTGGGAATTTTATGCATCCAGCAAAGAACAGGTAGATAATTGCCACCATTTTTTTGTTTTGTTTAATCATTGTTTATCTACTGTGGTGTTGAAATTATTGCAGGAGAAGCAAATATGGCTCTGTAAACACACATCTTTAATAACAACTGTCTATTTAAGTATGTCTATTTACATACATTTATTAGGTTCTCTGGCAAAAGAATACAAGTTTGCATAAATAAAACCCAAACACTGATACCATAGTGGAAATGACAGCTAAAGAAAGTCACAACATCCCCCAAAAGTCCAGTTCATCTTATTTTCTAAATTTAGTGCTGCATGCTCTGTCCCTCAATGCATGCTTCCCATAATACGACAAATAACCACACTCTGAAGAAGGAAAGACAGTACAAGATGACTCTCACCTGAGAAAATATCTGCTGGCTCGTATAAACCCCAAACCAAAAGCAGGATAGACATGCTGTGTTCTCTAAGGCCCAGAAATGCTGGGCCTACACAGGTTTCCATTCATCTCTTCCTTTGGCTGAATTTCATTTTGCACACATGGCTCCACATCTGGATGCTCCCCAATAGTTCAAGCACAACTGTTAAATTAAGGCTGTTGGCAGCTATTTCTTGAAACCCTTTAAAGAGCTGTTCCCTAGTGAACAGGGCAAATGTCACCTACAGCAGATCAGGCAATAGGTTACTATTTCTTCCTCAATTAAATACATACTATTCTCCCAGCCAGCTTCATGATGCACCCTGGGTAGTGGGAGAGAGCCCAGGTCTCCCGAGTAAAGGAACAAATAAATATCACTCCTTGCTCTGAACGAAACTTTGAACGCAATCATTGGATTTCTTTACCTCTATAAAAAATGTCAGCCAGTTACTAGTATTGTTTCTATTTTGAAGATTATTGATTGTAACCTTGAAAATAAAGCAACTTCTGTCTCAAACAAATGGACAAATGAGATAAGCCCAGTTGGTTTTCTTCCTTAACAATCAGAAAAAATTTTTGAAGAAGAAGAAGAAGAAGAAGAAGAAGAAGAAGAAGAAGAAGAAGAAGAAGAAGAAGAAGAAGAAGAAGAAGAAGAAATGTTAGGAAGCAAAGACAGCTGCCATTGCTTTATTTCTAAACATTGTTGCAATAGACAGAACTGATGCTGTGGCTTTCCCAGGTGTGATACTGCATAGCTGGTGCCGTATTAACACTCTCAGCCATTTACACTCTCAGCACATTTACCGAAGAAGCCAGTCCATCAGAAAAAGGTCCTCCCCGCCATTCATGTCAACGGCCGTGAGCACGGGTTTGTATGGGAGAGGTTCATGATTGCTTTTAGTTTCCTCCACCAAGAGCTGAGTCACTGGCATTTTCAATGTAAAACACTCTGTTATGATATAGTGTGGGACACAAGAAAGATCCTTGGATGGGACAATGGGATTTAAATCCCTGATCAGTTACTTCTATATGAACCTCAAATGTGATTTGAGCCCTCGAAACCTCAGTTCCCTCCCCAGTGAAATGTGGGTAAAAAGTGTTTGAAGGCACAATCTGTAAAAATGCCTAGCCTTCCACAGGCAGGAAACGCTCTCATTTTATCACCATTAGTTATTATTTCTGGTGAAATTGATGTCCCTAGGGATTATGATCTTCAGGTTCCTGCTTGCCTAAGTGGAAAGAATGAGATCTCAAAGTCAGTGACATTTGGGGAGCTGATAAGCGTACCCAACAGTGAGTCCTCAGACCTCAGTCTATAGTTTGAGAAGCTGGACTGGATTGGAAGATGGGGGAATTTGAGGACAGGAGACCAGATGGAGGCCTGTCAGAAGTGATTTAGAGATGGCTGATGGTACTCTACAGGAGTGGAGAAAGAGAAAAGTAGACGGAGACAGAGCGGAAGGTAGAATTGACAGAGCTTGGTGATTTAATTGGACCTGAGAGTGAGGGGAAGAAAAGAAAAGGCAGGATTGCGTACGGCCTCTGCTGAGATCCTGTTATGGACTGACGGCTGGTGCCCCACCCCAAGTGACAGCTGAAATTCTAACCCCATTACATGAGGCTCGAGGAAGTTAGGCCTTCGGGAGATAATTAGGTCATGAGGGTAGAGCCACAGTGATTAGGATTAAGACCCTAATAAAAGAGACCCTGGAGAGCCAGCCCCCTTGGTCTTTTTCCACCACTCAAGGGTACTGTGAGAAGATGCTGGTCTGGAACCTGGGAGTAGCACCCTCACCAGACAAGGGCTCTGTTAGCGTCTTGATCTCAGGCTTCTCAGCTTGCAGAACTATGAGAAGCAACTTTATCACAGCAGCCTAAGCAGGCTAAGCGAGAGGGGTGGAGCAGAACGGCACAGGTGTGGATGAGCAGGAGAAGCCACTCTGCCTCCCGATGCTGAGCATTGACGTGAGAGAAAAAGCTGCCCCCCACCAGAGAGGGTGGTCCTCTATGAGAAGTCAGGTTCTGGGAGTGAAAGGAGGTGACAGAAACAATTAGTGAAGAGGTCAAAGGAGCATGTCAATCAAAGGACAAGCTTCCTGAGATCACGATGGAATGAGCAGGACAGAGGAAGTTTAACTGGAGATTCTTTGAAGGTTATCAAGAAGATGGGTAGCTGGGGAGGAGCGCTCAGGTGGCCACCTAGCATTCAGAGGGTGAAATGTGCTGGGTGCAGTCAGTTCACAGGTGCGAAGAGGAGGCACCCACATCTGCTGGACAGTGAGCCTCAGACCAAGCTGCACTCTGGGAAGTCTCAGGCTTGTATGAATTAGATGACTCCAGACTTTCTTTAGGGATCTGATTGCTGGAGTAATTTCCGGTGAGAAAGCTTCAGCCTTACTCAGGGCAATGACATCTCTGCAGAGCTGAGCAGCCTGGTCTGAGGGTAGGGAGTAAAGATTAGAGTGGTCACAGGGTCCAGGAGCAGAAGGAGGGCACAGTCTAGGGAGTTGCTAAATGCTGGTGAGAAACTTAATTCTAGATACCAGGTAGCAAAAGCAAAGAGGAAAATATAATCAGTTAAAACTTTACCCATAAAGCCAGAAAAGTTAATTAGGAGAAATACAACTGTTCCCAATACTTGGACCAGATAGAAATTGTTCTTATGTGTGTTTTCAGCACTGGAAAAGAGTGTGATGTACAGGTGCAGTCATGGAGCAAATGAGGTTCTTTATCAGAGCTTCCTGTAATGCTGCAGAGTACTCTTCCCTTCCGAACATATAAAGAAGTACTTTCCAGTAGTCTGAAGTGGAGAGGGCTGCATCTTGCACTGGTGAGTTCGTTCTCTATCAGAGGCGGTCACATCAGCCTTCAGGGCTTGGACATGCAGACTGAGCTCCTCCATGATACACCAGAGCTAAAACAGCATTTCTTGCCTAAAACAAGAGGAGGAAGAAAATTTAGATGACATCATAGAATTCATTTCAATCCATTTTTTTTTTTTAAAGAGAAAGAGGGACAGAGAAAGAGAGAGAGAGAGACTCAATTTTATTTAGTTTTTCATGAAACTTTCATTGCTCCAATATTTCCTTGTGTATGTGGTCCTGGGGTTTGAATTCGGGTCCTCATGAATGCTGGGCAAGCACTGCGAACACCAAGCCAACACTCCAGCCCCTCAATTCATCTTTGAAATAAGCAAAGCATATTATGAATAGATGAATGAATAGATTAAATACAAGTCAATTGACAATCAATTAGAATGAAAATTATATCATAGCTCAAGTTAAAAGGAAAATGGGATTTATCATATTTAATCAATTCAAAGTTGTGTATTATTTTCAAATATTAATATCTTTGAAATTACACTGCCTCTTAAAATCAATGAAGCCTTGTAATAGCTGTCAGCATGGCAGTGGTTTGGTTGAGATTACTTTCACTGATAGTTCTAAAAATTGGTCCCTCTGCCCCGCCAGCAACATCTGCATCACCTGGAAAGCTCATAACAGTGCAGATTCCAGGGCTCCACCCACGCGTACTGAAGCAGAAAATCTAATTCAGCCTTCTGTTTTAATAAGTCCACCAGGTAATTCTGAAGCACAATGCATGTTTGAAAGAGCATAAAATCATGAAAGAACATAAAACACATCACAAAATCAAAACCAGCATAATAGATGTGTTACTGAGTGTTCTCCAGAGAAACAGATCCAATCATGTGATCCGTCTGTCTATCTCTGCAGAAGACCCAGGACCCCGCAAAGCACCGTCTGCAAGCTGGAGACCCAGGAAAGCTAGTGATGCAGTTGGAAGGGAGCTGATGATAAATATTCCACTCCAAGTCTGAAGCCCGAGAATCAGGGTGTGGAGGGCCGGGGACACTGATGCTCTGGCTCAAGCAGTCAGAAAAAGAAGGAATTCATCATTCTTGCACCCTATGTTCTACCCAAGCCTTCAAGTAATCAGAAGTGGTACACCCCTAGAACAGAGGGTTTCCTTTACTGGGGTCACCAATTCAAATGCTAATCACTTCCTCAAACAGCCCCCCCACACACCCAGAATAATGTTTAACCAGATGCCAGGGTACCCCATTCCTCAGCCAAGTTAACCATCCCATAAAATTAAACATTTCAACCACTGTCAGGAACTTGGAAGGAAATCCAGGAGATAACACAAAACACTCCTTTTATTCTCCAAAAAAATATGTGGTTGTGTGAAAGAAGTAGGAAAGAGGGAGAATCAGACAAGTTTAGCAGCGTTCCCAAAGCTAAGCTATCTCTTATTTATTTGTTTTATTTCTTTATTTCTTTCCTTGTTTTTTCGTTTCTTTTCTTTGTATAGGGATTGAACCCAGGGACACTTTACTACTGAACTACATCCCCAGCCCTTTCCATTTTGTTTTTTTTAGACAGGTTCTCACTAAATTGCAGAGGCTGGCCTCGAACTTATGATACTCCTACCTCAGCCTCCCAAGTCATTGGGATTAAGGGTGTGTGCCAATGCACCAGATTATTTATGGATTTATTTAAGAAGTTTTATGTGCCCCATACACTAGAAGGCACAGAGGATGACACTAAATGGCAAAGCAGAGTCAGGCAGGGCTGACTGTAAGAAAAGTGTTTCACATGAGTAAGACTCCACAGGTGAGGAAGTTTTAGAAGTAAATCACTTCTTAAAATACTTCTCTTTTGGGCTGGAACAGTGGTCAGCAGTTACGGCACTTGCCATGCTGCAGGTTCAAACCCCAGTACCACGTACACAGTGGAGTGTTGAAAACAACAGAAACAAAAACCAGATGGAAAGCTAAATGAAATTTATTCTTTCTTTAGCTCTTTCTCTCTCTTTCCCTCTCTCTCTTAAAAAAATCATTTAAAAATACTTCTCTTTCAATAGATGAAATGTTATAAAAATGGATGTTTCATGGATTTTGAGTAAGTTTTTTAAGAATTTAAAAATAAAAATTCCATGGGGCTGGAGCAGTGGCTCAGTGGTTATGGCTCTTGTTTGGCATTCACAAGTACATGGGTTCAAACCCCAGCACCCACATACACAACTAAATGTCTGAGCAATGAAGGTCATATGAAAAACTAAATAAGATTGATTCTCTCTTTGTCTGTCTCTTGCACTGTCCCTCTTTCTTTAAAAAAAATTTTAAAAAATAAAAATTCTAACTGATAAGAAAACAGTCAATTTAATTGACATCATTTTCCTTTCTTATATATTATAAATGTTAAGACTATAATATATAGGGGGCTGGAGTGGTGGGTTCAAACCCCAGCACCCACATACCCAACTAAATGTCTGAGCAACGAAGGCCATATGAAAAACTCAATAAAAATTGATTCTATCTCTCCCACTTACTCACTGTCCTTCTCTCTTTAAAAAAAAAAGAATGTAATATATAAGGTCTGCAGCAGTGGCTCAGCGGTTATGGCATCTCCCTGGCATGTGCAAGTATGTGAGTTCGAACCCCAGCACCACGTACACAATGAAGTGTCAGAGCATGGAAAGTCACATGAAAAACTAAAGAAAAATTAATTCTTTCTCTCACTGTCCCTCTCTCTGAATATAACTGAATATAACATATGGTTATATATAAGTTTATAATTTATATATTAAAAATGTTCATTTCTTACAAATTAATGGTGCATCTCACAATCCATGCATTTTACTCTGGTGAAGCATATAATTTACAATTCCTTGCTTGTCAGGTACTTGTCTTTGCAAAGATAAACTGTTTTTTGGGAGGGTCCAAATCTTTTTAAAAAAATACTGTAATTTCCTGATTTGATTGGCCCTAGAGAGAAAGTAGCCAGATTCAAAGATTGTAAGATTGAGAAATAAAAATTCTTGGAGAAGCAAAACAACTTTTCCAGATCTCTAGCTGTGCCGATCATGTTGCAGTTTACTGAAAGCAGGTACAGTGTATTGGCTGAGAGTACATGTTTTGAATTCTGTGTAACCTCTGCTCAAACCTGGGCTGTATCATTAATTAGCTATGAGATTTTGGACAAATCATTGAACCTCTCAGTTATTTGATTTCCTTCCTATCAAAGGGGATGACGTTCATAGGTTCATTGCAGAGACTGAAGTAGATAATTCATATGAAATGATTACAGAATGCCTAGAGCATAATAGACACTCGGGGCTCGGAGGCTAATATACTAAATGCCTGCAATCTGCAACACAGCCTTTCCTGTGGCAGTTTTTAGGGCAGCTGCCCAAGGAGGACTTTGCCCAAAAGAACAACAAAGGGAGGCTCTGAGTGAGATTCCAGATAACTGATTGGACCTGCACAGGAAAGGCCAACTCTGTTCTGATGAATGAAACACTTCTGTCTGAGAAAAATTCCAAAACCTTTTCAAACCTCCAGAAAGCAAGCCAGTTAAAGAGCCTGTCTAATCACACGCTACATTATCAAAATGAAAATACTTTTTCATTAGAAGAAAGCATTTCGGAGGTTGTAATTCTTATTGATGGTGAGGATCTTTGAAAAAAAAAGATAAGTAGGAAGAGACAAATATATCTCAGGGGGATCCAGCCAGCCTCTAGTGAATCATCGGGACATTTCTTCTTTCCTGAACCACTGTGCAGATCATCACACACACAAAAAACTTGCATCAACTCCTCAGAGAGCTTCTTGCCTTAATAAATAATGTAGGCACAGAAAGATAAGAGACTGGAAGTGGTGACATCACACAGGTTTAGGATTTTTTCTGTTGCTCTGCAGAATGTTGAACACTGACATAAGGTTAGGAATTGTGCAGGGCTTGGGGCTCAGATCTAGAAGAGAGGACACATGTGTTCCTTTATCCAAACAGTATCTTCTCTTGAATCTCCTGCTTTCATCCTCCATCTAGCAGCATCTCTGAACTACAATCTGAAGTCTATAAACTCTAAAAGGAACACATTTAAATAAATTAGGCATACACACAATAGATAGGTAAGTAGAGAGACAGACTGACCAACCTACCTACTGGCCCTCTGTGAAGGTTACCAAGTTTGTGGGTTATCTCAGACGGAATTCTAATTTCAGTCCAATGTCCCCTGATCTCACCATTTCCTGTCTCATTTCCTCATTTTCCCTTGATTAAGAATCAATAATAGTCATTATGGAAAAGTAATTTCACTGTAAATTTAGACCATGATGAAAAGTATTCTCCCTCGAATGTTAATATGTTCCAAAGTCAAATAAATACGTATTGGACAGAGGTAATATTTGGGGCTTAATGTTACTGAAGATGAAGCGGATTATGTTGCACTACAGTGGTGCTGAAGGGTGAGATGAGTTTGCCAATCCAGGGTGAGTTTCAGATGTGCCCAGACCATTCATGGGCTCAGCATGGGTCCAAAGTCTGACCATACCTTTTCAGGTTCAAAAACCTAATCTGTTTCATTAGGAATGATCGTATTCCTCAGTGTCATGTTAGCTAAATTCATATGGCTGATTAATAAACTAAAATTGCTTATAATGTGGAATATCTTCCTATATTGTCACCACAGCCTTTGTGCCAATTCCCCATAGTATCACTATTTTCTCTATTAGGATTTTCCACTAACAGAATAATGAATTAGTATTTTGTTGTTGTTGTTGTTGATATGGAATTAGAGCAGGGATCACTGGACATCATTGAGGCATTTTATGTCTTCTTTATCCTTACATTGCTTTATGTAATGTTAAGGAATGGTTGGCAAATTAAAGCTTCATTTTAATCCAGGTATAGCCCACCTAAGAACATCCTTATCTGTTGTTCAGGACCCCACATTTCCATTTCCTGCACATAATTCCTTTGCAAGTTTTGAGGCAATAAACAGGATACATGTTGGTTATTGATCCCATGCAGAGCATTCCTACCAACTGTCTTCCAATGAAAGTCACCTCTGCTGCTGATCCCTGACACTTACCTCTGTGCTTTTTTTTTTTTTTTTTTACTAATTTTAGTTTCAAAATGACCTTTTCCTGACCTTGCCTCAACTTTTGCTTCTGCTATATTGTGATGGTCAATTTTATAGGTCAACTTTACTCTGCTAAAGAATGCTCTGACAGATACGACTAAAACATTATTTCTGGATGTGTCTGTGAGGGTGTTTCCAGAAGACAGCAGCATTTGAATCAGTAGACTGAGGAAAGAACACCAGTCCTCACTAACATGAGAAGACATCATCCAATCCATTGAAGGCCCAGACAGAACAGAAAGACATAAGAAGCTCTCTCCTTGAGCTGGGTGGGACATCTACATTCTCCTTCCCTTGGACAAGAGTTCTTGGTTCTCTGACCTTCAAACTCTTGGACTTACATTATGGCTCCCACTACCACACTCCTTTCACCCCACCCCACCCCCCAGTTCTCAGGCCTTGGCATCTGAGTGGGAGTCACTCCAGCAGCTCTCTGTGGACTCAGATTGAGTTGTATCGTTGGCTTTTCTCATTCTCTGGCTTGCAGATGACAGATCACAGGACTTGGCCTCCATAATTGCATGAATTCCCATAATAATTCACTCAATAACTCTCTTTCCTCTCCCTGCCGACACCCTGTCGGCTGTTTCTCTGGAGATCCCTAACTACTATGTACTAATACATATACTATGATACCCTGGCTATAGATTATATAGAATCTCAGAATCAGATCTTCTTTTGATGGAAGATATCTATTTGATAAGAATGTTATGTCCAACTTGCCATGTTATACTTGAAACCTCTGGATCATATTAACCTTTGGGGACAATTGAAGATTATTCACTTTTGCGTACTTATGGGAATCATCATTATGATATGTCTGCTAAACATGCATTGTTTGTTATGCTAAACATAGTTTGTGCTAAACATAAACTCACTTTAGAATGTATTGCTTATTTTTTCAAGTGATATCATTACCATAAAGTTTCCATCTGTTCCATCAAGTGAGAGAGGAATCACAGTGCCTTTCCAGCTACCTGTCTTAGTAGAGGTTTATGGCTGTGTCCTGCTACCAAAGTTTTCTTCCTGAATGCTTTCAATGGAAAAGTCAGTGCTTGTGTTTGAGCCACCACTGACTCCAGACAGTCAGACAGTGTGGTGAACTCACCAGGTTCTGAGAGAAGCTTGGATTGAGGATAAACAACACAGATGAGCCAGGAGAGGAGACTTGTGGCCAGAGAGCAGCTAAAGTGATCCTCGGCAACAGGCACTGTCCTACAGCTCCCTGCCTGAATCGTCACCTGAGACCCTGGAAATGGAGCAGATCAGACTGAGGAAGAACTACTTAGATGTTAGGAATATGGATTATTTAGAACTACTTTGATTTCTTATATTGACATCCTGTTACAAAAGACAGAAGTGAATGTAGATAAAAGGCAGATGAAAGTATCAAAATCAGAAACCTATTACTCAGTGGGGAGAAAAATATACCCAGGGTTTTAGGATGGAGAAAAATGACTCACCTGCTTGCTCTCTTTTCTCACAGGTCCCCACTGAAGAATGCACTTTGAAGAGTCAAAGAAAGGATCCAGCCATAGTTAACATATGTCAACTCTGGCATACCGATATCTGACAAGGGCAACATAAGCTACACAGGCAGATGTATCAACTAATATTGAACAGTGCACTTCAGTTTAATATACAGATATGGGGCAACCATTATCAATACCAGCTGAGCTAACTACTAGAAATACAAAAGTACTGGATTAAAACTCATAGTATAAAATAAATGCCCTTACGTTCCTACCAACATAAACAATGACAGAATAAATAAATAAATGAGAAAGAAGAAATAGTTCTCTTATGTAGAAGAGTGCTAAATAATGTTTTAATATATTGTACCCTCCAGGAGGGAGACCACAACTCCCCACTCCCCACTCCTTCCTAGTGGACTGTGCACAGGGATATTTGAAAGTCCCTGATTCCTGTCCTTAAAGGGACGATGCTCTAACTGGGAAGTAAAGGGGATTCTCACACTGGTAGAATACGTAAGAGAATAGGGTCAAGACGAAGAAGCCATCTGACATAGCTTGGATAGGATTTGGGGGATTTGGAAATGGGGTATGTAGACACATTCCAGCTTTTTTTTTTTATTTAACAAACTTTGCTTTTTGGAAAAGCTTTATATTAGCAGAAAAGGTGAGAAGAGAGCACAGTTTTCCCATATAACCACACCATATCCCTTAGTATTAACATTTTATATTAGTACAACATTGGTTACAATTAATAAACTATTAGCAATACATTATCATTAACTACAGCCCACAATTTACTCATATTCTCTTACTTTTGCATACTCTTTCCATTCTGGGATCCCATCCATCTAGGATATGCAGTACATCTGGTTGTCACGTCTCCTCAGCCTCCTCTTAGATCTGGCACTTTCTCAGACTGTCTTCACATTTGATGATCGTGAAGTTTTCAGCTGTACTATGGAAGTGTTTTGGAGTGCGTCTTGCTGGGATTTCTCAGATGTTTCTCTCACTATTATTAGATTGGGATTATGAGTTTTGGGGAGAAACTAATAATTAAAACACAGAATTAAAACACATTTCATAACATCATACCAAGGGCACACTCAATCAACGTGGGTCATCCCCATTAATGATGACCCTGATCACCTGATCACAGTTGCAGTAGTGTTCTTTAGGTTTCCCTCCTATACCACTGCCCCCAACCCCAGGCCCCTTTCTGTGCTGTACTCTTGAGGACAAAGTCATTACGCAGAGTCCACACTTCAGGAGTGGGAAGTGAGGAGCTGTTTCTCTCCTGGAGGCACTCTTCTGCACAAGAGGACTGTTTCTTCTTTCTCATTTATTTGCTTATTCAGTTAGTCATTTACTTATATCAATGTGAACTTATAGGTATCTATTTTATACTTTAAGTTTTTTTTTAAGAGAGAAGGACAGTGAGAGAGAAAGAGAGAGTCAATTTTATTTAGATCTTTATGTGGCTGTTGTTTCTCTGAGACTTTGTTGTGTATGTGGTGCTAGGATTTGAACCTACGTCTTCGTACATGCCATGCAAATGCTGCAACCTCGGAGCCACCACACCAGCCCTTATACTTTGAGTTTTAATCCAATACTACTTATTTTGTGATTCAAATTTTTCTAGCTTTGGCCACTGAGGACTCTTTCAGTTGGCTTCTATATCCCTTTGACATACCCTCACTATTGCAAATTTCTTTCTTTTTTGTGCACTTTCTTGATTTCTGGCACTTCAAGATTCTCTATGCTCTTATTGAATATTCCCTGCTCTTCTTCCATCTTTTGAAAGATAAGCATAGTTAGTTCTGCTCTGAAGCTTGTTTTAAAGATTTGGACTTGTCCCCGCATGATTGATACATTAGAGAATAATTACAGCATGATCCCAATTTAGTATTTGCTTACTCATGAGAAACATTGAGCTGAACACAGAAAACTGCACCCTTCTAAAATGAGCTGCATAAAAACAACCAAAATACCTGTGCACCCACCACAAACATCTAATAGGTCTGTTCCCTGTAGGGGTTCTGAGCCACACCCGTCCACATCTAGTGGTACAGCTGTCCCTCTGATCTGACATACCCCTCCTTCCACACTTCCCAATCACCCACCAGCTATGATCAGTCTGCTGACTACTTCCATAAGCAACTTTTAAGTCTTTTGGGGGGTGAAGGGCCTATTTGTAGTAGCACTTGTGTTTTTCTGAACCATTTCACATATTTGAGACTGTGCTACTATTGTTATTACAGCCCATCTTATTTTTATACATCCTTAGGAATTGAGCGCTGTATTCCTAACCCCATGGTGGGGGTTGTGCCGTTTTGCATAGCAGTGAGTTTGAGGAATCCGTATGTCATGGAGTAGCAGAACTGACTGAGAAGAGAGTGTTCGGGGTAGAAATGGTGTGGGGCTATGAAACAGTGATATGTACGGTGCATTTCACTTCCTTTTGGGTTATCGGAATATAAAAGAAGATGGTGGATTTGGGCCAATGCGACAACTAGAAGTAAAGGCCTTTGGTATGCTAAATTTGGCCACTAATCATAGAAAAATTAGTGCTTCCTCAAAAATATGTAAGAATTGATCCAGGAGCTAGGGATTAAACCAGCTACCTTGCAAGTGATGGAAGACAAATTAGATTCAACACTTCAGTATTTGGGAGTAGGCAAAGACATTCTCAACATGTCTCCTAAAGTGAAGGAAGTAAAGTAAAAAATCAGTGATTAGGATGCCATAAAGCTAAAAAGCTTTTGCACTGCCATGGAAATAATCAAAAGAGTAAAGAGGTTTCCTACACAATTGGAGAGAATCATGAGCTGTGATTCCTCTGACAAGGGCCTCATATCCAGAATCTACAAAATCCTCAAAAATCTCAACTTAAAAAACACAAACAACCCAATCAATAAATGGGCCAAAGAGCTAAATAGAAACTTCTCAACAGAGGACATTGATCAAGCCAATGAATATATGAGAATATATTAGTAGTAACTGGAATTAACTGAAATGGGAAGTTTAATGAAATATTTCAGAAGCACCCTTGAGAGCTGGATAATTCTTGAACACAGCAGGTGGGATGACAGGCAGTTACAGGTGGTGATGAGACGTAGAAATCTATAATTCTGGCTTGAGCTCTTTGGTAAGGGGTAATAATAGTTAAGTGACCCCTTCTGAGAAAGTTTCCTTGGCCCATCTTTCAGAGTCTTCAGAAGTTGATTCTAAGATAAGATTCACATGCAAATGATTATTTGGAAAATTATTTAGAATAAGGGCAAGGGAGGTAGAAGACACATAGAGAGGAAGCCAAGCAGGGCTGTTATCTGGGCAAAGCCCATGAAGGACAGTGTTAGTCTGAATCTGTGGCAAAACTCAGGAGCTTAAGTGGTATCTAGAACTGCCCCATGCAGAGGCTGGAAAGCTGGGCTCTTTTTGACAAGGGGAGCTACCTGGGAGGGAATCTCAAATTGACATCTGGCTCTCAACTGTGCCTAGGACAAACAGCTCCAGAGCCCAAACGGGCCTGCAAAGACTTTAGCTGCATATACACTGGTAGCACCCTGAAGGGGAGAAGGGTCCAAGTAGAAGAGGTTAAAGCAGAGCTGAACAGGATCCGGGAAGAGAATAGCATTGCAGACCAGGATTCAGCAAGCTGATCTATGGCTTGTGGTTCTCATTAACAATTTTATTGCAATGTAATTCACATACCATGGAATTCACCTGGTTTAATTGTACAATTCAATTACTTATAGTATAGAGCTATATTGTACAATTCAATTACTTATAGTATAACCATCACCATACCTAGTTTTAGAACATTTTTGCTCCCTCTAAAAGAAAGTTTGCACCCATTAGTTGTCACTCTTCATTTCCTCCTCGTCTGCCCAGCCCAAGACAAGTGCTACCTACTTTGTATCTCTATAAATTTGATTATTCTGAACATTTTATGCAAAAAAGAATATACGTTTCTCTCTGTGTGACTTCCTTCTTTCACTTAGCAGAATGTTTTAAAATATTTTTACTGTTGGGCTGGAGAAGTTGCTCAGCAGTTAGAGTACATCCTTGGCACCTGAGAGGACCACAGTTCAAATCCCAGCACCGTATATAAAACTAAGTGTCAGGAAAATAAAAAACAAATGAAAAAATAAATAAAATCCACTCTCTCTTTCTCTCTCACCTTAGCCCTCTCTCAAAAAAAAAGTTTTAAAAATTATCCCATTCCTTCTAATTTCATATAGTAGTGGGATTCATTGTGATAGATTTGAATAGGCACATGACATAAATTGATCTATTTCATTCTCCTAAACCTTTCTTTCTCGCTGCCTCCCTCCCTCTCCCAGTCCCCTTTCTATAATCTGCTGGTCTCTTCTATTTTCATTTTCATGAAGTCCCTGTTCTTCTCATTTTTTTTCTTTCTGGCTTCCATATATGGGAGAAGACATATGATCCTTGACTTTCTGAGCCAAGTGCACTTAGGATGTTCTCCAGATTTATTAATTTTCCTTCAAATGGCATAATTTCATTTTTTATGGCTGAGTAAAACTCCATTGTGTATATACACATTTTCTTGATCCACTCATCTGTTGAGGACACCTCGACTGGTTTCATTATTTGGTTATTTTTCTTTTTGTTATTGTTGTTATATATCCAATCTGATGGGTTTAAGGTGGTTCTGGATTTTCTTTCTTTAAAAACTAATTATGTTAGATATTATTATTCATTTGTCTTCTTTGAATAAACATCTACTCAGATCCTTTGTCCTTCTTTGAGTTAACTACTGCCTATTTCTGTAGATAACATTTGCTGGAACATAGCTCTGTTCACTGGCTTACTCGTTACCTAAGGCAGCTTTTGTGCCACAGTGGTGGAGCTGAGTAGTTGCAGTAGAGACCATAATGCCCTCAAATCCGAAAGATTCACTACCCGGTCCTTTAGAGAAGAAGTCTATCAACCCGCGCTGTACATTACCCTACTCTTGGGGTTCAAGCTCTCTCCAGAGTTGCAACCGGGCACAGGTGTGACTGTGAAGGGTGAATCAGTCACTGGGTCTCCACCACTTCATCATCTCTCTAGTAGCCTCCAGAGGAATATAGACTCTGTTATGGTATGGAGGAAAGGTGTCCCCCAAAAGCTTAGTGAGACAACGCCAAGGCAGAGGTGAAACGATTGAGTTATAAGAACCTTAATCCAATCAGTGGGTTGATCTCCCAATAGGGATTAATTGGCAAAGGAAGGCCGGCAGGGTGTGGCTAGAGGAGGTGGGTCCTGGGGGTGTGCCTTAGGGTGTACATTTTGTGTCTGGCATGGAGTTGCTCTCTCTACTTCCTGGAGCCAAGCTTAAGCTGCTTCCCTCCACCACATTCCTCTGCCATGATGTTCAACCTCACCTCAAACCCTGAAGAATGGAGTCAGCTTTCTGTGGTCTAAGACCTCTGGAACTGTGAGCCCCCAAACAAACTTTTCCTCCTAAAACCACTATTGTCAGGTTTTCTAGTCACAGCAGCAAAAAAAGCTAACTAAAACAGGCTCCTTCTGTTTATTTTACATTTTCAGCCCCTACCATAGCATCTCATAGGCACTGAATAAATCTATATGGATTTAGTGAATAAATATAAATAACAGCTATACAATTGCAAAGTTTTTGAAGAAGATTTTAACAATAAAGAATAATGATCACTCCAAGAGAATCAAATCTCTGCTTATGGTCTTAATGCTTCCCTAAATTTTTTGTTAATGAAATCCATATCTTTAAGCCATGTGGATTCCTTGGTAAAAACAACTTTAATAGAACAGCTTATGCTATTTTTTGAGATAGAAAGAGAGAGTGAGCATGAGAGAATTATAAATAAATTTTATTATTTCATTTGGCTTTTGGTTTTCTGACACTTAGCTGTGTATGTGGTGCTAGGGTTTGAATCAGGGTCCTTGTGCATGCCCAGCAAGCACTCTCCAGCCCCTAGTATATGCCATTTTTAAAAGGTGAATTAAATGCTTTTCTGCTGCATATAAAAAAAATTCTCCATTAGTTTGATGGTCTCATTCTGGAGACTTTATTCAGACTAGTGGCAATATTAACCGCTGAGTGTTACGTATCCAGAGATTCAATACTGAATCCTCTTTGAGATTCACTGCATCACAGAGATAAAGTGACTCATAGCTTTTTGATACACATAACAGGATGAGAAGATAAAATCAAACTCTTCCTAACTCAGCATCACTGAAGCACCAGTACAATAGAGGTCAGGTACTAAGGTATAAAGTTAGACTTTAAATAAATATTTTCCAACAAAATTTCAAAAATCAGTTTTGAGACTCTAGAGCTCCTCAAAAGACCATGGGGGTTTTTTTTGTTTGCTTGTTTGTTTTGGTTTGTTTTTGGTTTGGTTTTTGTTTTAAGTCACAGTGTGGAGGGAGAGAGAGAGAGAGAGAGAGAGAGAGAGGGAGAAATATTGAGAATTCAATGAGGGATTATCTTCAGAGAATCTCACCTGTAAGTCCCACCTCCCCAACCCCATTGCAAGGTTTGGAATGGGACTGTCTGTCTTTCCCCATCTTGTGCATCAAAGAAGATACTTAGATAAATTTAAAATGTCTTCCCAGTGGTTGGGAGAACTCAACTAAACAGATGGAAAGGTCTTTAGTTTGGGATGTGACTCAGACCCTGAGATCTAGAGTTGAAAATGCAGTGGCAGAGCCGGGTGCTGCTGTGTGGCCCTGGCCTCTAGGTGGGCTGCTCTCCAAGGGCAAGTCCAAGGGCTGTGGGAGATTCTTCCAGGGGCAGAGGGTATGAATCTCTCTCAAAGCAGTCTAGGCAGGTTGAGTTGGCCTCAGCCAGAGAGGCAAGAAAACAGCACCGGATTCCCAAAGGCCCCAGCCAGAAATAGAGCTGTCTCTACCAGGGTCAGAAACTGGGAGACAGGGTCTCAACAGGGAGCCTTCAAAGAGCAGCCATTGCTTCTGCCAAAGAGTCAGTATATTCAATCCAGGAACATAACATGTGCTGATGAATGCAGGTGACTAATGTTCCATCTCTGTAGCATTACTCCATATTTGGAACCTTCAAACATGGCTTATCCAGTGATTCATAAAATACATACCAGGCTTTTGTGAATTATAGTCCCCCCCAATTCTGTATAACATGTGAACTATTCTTTGTATCTGTTTTGGGGTTCCTGTTACCCAAATTACCAGCCTGTTACACACTTCAGTTGACTTTTTAAAACATCCAATATGAAATAGAACATGTTGTATGTGTTAAAATTTTTAAAAAGTTTGAGAAGGCAGAACTATTAACTACCCTGATTATATCACAACGTATTAAATTATATCACAACATATTAAATTATATTACAGTGTACCACAGACATTTACAAATTGAAATACATGTAATTTTAATGAAAAATTAATTTTTAAAGATAGAATAAATTTTATTTTTTCATCTGGGTTTTGTCTTTCCTCCACTTAGTTGTGTGTGTGGTGCTAGGTTTGTCCTCACACATGCCAGGCAAGTGCTCTAATGCTGAGATACCTCTCCAGCCCTACACAATTTTTAAAGAATGAAAAGAGAAAAAAGGTCAGCTTCAACATTTCTTGGCCCAAAAATAGAAAAGCCACCTTGAGTGTACAGATATTCCCGCCCCGTGCCTTACCCTCCACCCTCTCTGTCCACATGGTGGAAACCCAGTTGTGTTGGGCTAGTGTTGGAGGAGAAGTGAGCAAGGGACCCCAATGCTCCTTGTCCACTTCAGTTGTTCAGACCAAAGCTGGCCTCAGTGGAGACATGGTAACTTACTTTTGGAAATTCTATTATTATGTGGTTCCAGACACTACACTTTCTGATTTGAGACTGCGTTTGTGACTTAAAGTGACACAAGGACTCTGTTACCTTGGAATGAGCTTTAAATTTAGGACATTGCCCAAGTTTCTTTTGGGGACAAGGACAAGTTATTCACATTGAGTAAATAGTAAGTAGAGCAATGGGGACATGCAGCAGGAAGTTATGTTTTAGTCACATCAGATGATCTGCTTTTTTGGCACAATTATTACACACACTTGTGAGATGCTCAGTCTAGATAAAGTGTTTGATAGTTAAACCAAACAAAATTCAAGAGTTTCCCATGATATGTCACTTTTGTTTTATTTAGGAACACTGTAGTTTAGTAGATGCCCTTAACGTGTACTGTGTATTTCCATATCTTGATGCTCACCAAGATCATATCACAGAATAGGCCCTCCCTGACAGCCCCTCCACACCTCCCCCTCTCTAGGGCACCTCACGAGTTCCTCTTCAGGAATTTGTTGCCAAAGCACCTGGAACCTTCCCTTACCACAGCTTATATCACCTGGTATTGTAATTGTCTGTTTTCTTGTCTGTCTTTCCTAGGAGACTTGAAGCTCCTCTAGGGATGAAGATCATATTTTGCTAATTGATATATTCTAGCATGGTGCCTGACCTAGAGTTAGTATTTAATCAATATTTATTTAAATCAAATATTGCTTAATTAACTAATTCATGATTAAATGAGGTATAATTAGGCGGAGCCACTGGCACATCCCTCTAAAGGTCCCCCAAATTGACTACAATCCAGCCCAAAGAGGAAAGAGTGAGAGTGTAGGGAAGGAGCCATGCAAACCCACTCCTTTCTGAAGAGCTGGAGAGTGGCTCCATAGAACCCTCCTCATAGCCAGCCCACGAATGGATGATGAATCAGTACACTTCACATTCTGTTGAAAGTCACACAAAAGCCTTTTCCCTCTTAGCTGCTCTTATATTTCTAAAGTGAAGTTGGATAAAGGAACTTCCCCCTACGCCTTTGAGCGGTTTTAATTGATGTGGATCAGTGGCCGATTGATGTAGATGCAGCAATCAGTATCAATTGGAAGGCCGCTGAGGTAGGAGGATCAGCCATCCTGCAGTCTGCTGTGCCAGCCCCATATAGCTAGGGCCTGGACAATTGATCTTTGCTGCTTTAAATGATCAAACTGCAACCTATTCAAGATGCATATGGTTTCAAAGGCTCCCAAATGCTGATGTTGGACACTGCTAAAAGGGGAATAACGAGTCTAGCACCATTAAAGTTGGAGTCAATTAGCAGAGTCAGGAGACTGACATTGTGTGTTTCTAAGTATAATTTGCATCCTTTGTATCTATAATAAAACCTTAGTGGTTTTCCTGTAGGATGAGCATCCCCTAAGGAGTCGCATTTGTGGCTAGGTGGAGCACTAGGTGGGGTGGGGTGAGCAATACTGTGAAGGTTTTGTCCCCAGAGGGTTAATGCCACCTATAAACTTTACCAGTAAGGCATCCAGGCCAAGGATTGCTTTCTCTAGGCCAAACTGTCTTTGAAGAATATTAGATCTGTAGGAAGAGATATATTATTTGGGAAGAAAATTCATGTGACCAAATAAAGTAGGAAACTTAGTATTAGAAAACAAGGCCTCTTGATTTCAGGATATTCCAGATTCAATGTGTATTATGGTCTATGTAGTAAGTACACGTATTAGGAATTTTTAAGGGAGGAATAGTGCTATCTAAGTATTCACCTGTGAACATTTTATCACAAAGCTTCTCATTCACTGTGAAATATACTTTGGAAAATGCTGTCTTAAGGAAACTGTCTAGGGATGGCTTTATATTGGGTCCCCAAATTTTAACTGTGAAAGAATTCACTAGGTACTTTTCCTCCATGTTATTTTTCTAAGAGAGAGGGACAGTGAGAGAGATAGAGAGAATCAATCTTTATTTAGTTTTTCAGTGGCTTTCGTTGCTCTGACACTTGGTTGTGTATGTGGTGCTGGGGTTTGAACCCCTGTACTTGTGCATGCCAGGCAAGTGCTGTAACCGCCGAGCCACCGCTCCAGTTCCAATTTTTTTAAAGTTCTTTCAGAACAACAACAAAGTCCTTTTGCTTTTTTTTTTTAATTTTTAAATCAATTTTTGTTTATTGAGTTCGTCACATAGTTTCTATTGCTCTGACACTTACTTGTGTACGTGTACGTGCTGGGGTTTGAACCCAGGTACTTGCGCATGCCGGGTACAAACACAGTAACTGCAGAGCCACCGCTCAGCCCCAGTCCTTTTGTTTTTTAAAATAAACTTTTAATTTAGGAATACTTTTAGATTTACAAAAATGTTGCAAAGATAGTACAGATTTTTTCCGTACCCCACAGTGTTTCCTGATGCTAACATCTTACATTACTGTGAGGCATTGTAACCAGTCAGACACCAACACTGGTATCAAGTTGTCTCTCAGCTCCATCTATTATGCGGACTTCACTAGTTTTCCTCTAATGCTATTTTTCTGTATCCCATCCAGGATTCCATTGATGACTTTTTGGCCTCCTCTAGCCTGTGACAGTTTCTCAGAAGTCCTTGTTTTTGATGACCTTCATAGTTTTAAGGAAAGTGCTTTTTAATAGCAAGAAAGATCAGACAAGCATAATGAAACTGGAAATCTTGTGGAATAAAAAGAGATGACAGAAGTTTGAAAGGGCAGGAAAAAAATGCAAGAAGATAAAAAGACAAGAGACAAAGTTTATTGACTCTTCAGTTTTACAAGATCGACCCTGCCCATAAACTAATTTATAGAATATATATATGAAAAAAATAGATGCAAATCACATTTTTAAAATTTTTATCATTTATATATCAAATTATACTTTTCTCCCTCTAAAATGCTATTAGGTGCAGTTCAAAAGAAAAAGGGGAAAAATGTAAATATCAAACCAAAAGATAAAACCTAATAAAATTTAGGACCAAGAAAGACAAAAATGGCTCAAGACAACTGGAGGGAAAGAGTTTGAAGGTTATAAGTGCCCTCCAAATTCCCATCAGAGTGGCAATCCTTCTACTCGTGTTAGTGGCTTTCGAAGCACTATTTATTCCTTTGTCTTTGTTCTCAGAAAGAGGTAGTTCTGAGAGCGGGAAATAGGGAAATTCTGAGAAAGATTGGTTCTTTACTTTCTTGAGTTTCAGTTGCGCCAGCGGACAACAACTCCTAGTGACTGTTTCCTTTCCCAAAACCAAGAAAATACATTTTCCCTGCTTGTAGAACAGACTCTGGGACACCCTTGTGAGTCTAAGAATACAGAGGTGTAGTCACATTAATGAAACCGATGGACAGACTGGAGTGCCTTCCTAATTCTTCTTGTCCAGAATATAGATCTAATGTTTGGGGCTGCTACTATTAAACTGTGCCCATGCAGAAAGGTCAAGAGAGTGACAGAGATATCTATCCTGACATCAGTAAGCTGCTTGACCAATACCAACAACTGCTACCTCTGGACTTATGGCATGTCAGTAAAAACATTCTCTCCTCTTCTTAAGCTTTTGCTTCTTAAATTTACTATTACTTGTTGCTTACTGATACAAAAGGTAAGTAGACAGACTTGGTACTGCCACTCTGGAAAACAGTAAAGACATTCCTTGAAAACTAAAAATGATCCAACTATCCTACTCCTGAGTATTTATCCAAATAAAATGAAGCCAGCATACAAAAGAGACACCTGCATACCCACACCCATATTTATTGTGGAATTATTTATAGTACCCAAGATACATAAACAGCCTAGGTGCTTATCAACCAATGAACAGATACAACAATGGAGAATTACTCAGCCATAATGAAGAATGAGATCCTGTCATTTATAGAAAAATGGATGGAATTGAAGGACATCATATTTAGTGAAATAAGCCACACACATAAAGACCTATACCATATGTTTCTTGTGCTTTCTCTTTTATGTGAAAAAATTTAAAAAAGAGATAAAAAGAAAAAAATTAGAGAAAGAAAGAAAACAAAAGATAACCTGAAAGTAGAAGAGGATCTACAAGGGTCTGGAAGGGAGAAGAGGGTAAAGATAGGAAGGAGGGTCACAAGTAACATAATACACACATGTATAGAAATATCACAGGCATGTGCATAAATTTAATTAATTAACGTTAATAATTACAATATAATTTAATTTAAAAAATAAACAGCAAGAAATAGTTTTTAATAAGAGCATAACCTCGAGAGCAGGTAAAAGATAACTCAGTTTGAGAGAGGATCACACAACCAGGACTGCCTGACAGAGTGACGTTATGCAGAGGTCGAACTTGAAGAACAAGTAAGAAAGGAGAAGGAAAACAGCCAGGCAGCGTCAGTGGAACTGATCTCAGTATTTGCATTCAAGGTTTTAAAGCCTCTGAAATATAATGAAGGGGTGCCAAGAAAATGCAGACAGAATTTGTAAATCCCTTATAACAAATACATGACAGTGAGAAAGAGAAGTAAAGAGTACATTTATTTACCAAGGGACAGAAATAGAGCTGCCTATGTGACCAGGACACTGTGACCATAACTTCCTTCTGAAAAGGGACTGGTGAACCATGGACACAATTCGAAAATCACACACCACCCCACAGAACAAAATCTAAACAGCTGCAATTAACCTAAAGGAACACGATACTAATCTAAGAAACCTTCTGTAGTGCTTACCCTTGGAGGCTCTGAGTTTCTTCCAAATAGCATCTTTGCTTCTAAGATCACATTTAAAAATTTCATTCAAATGAGCTCTGCCATTGCCCTGTTGGGTGGTTACAGTTAAGTCCAGAGGGAGCCATGACAGCATCTGGGTTTGAATCCTGGCCTGATGGTTGACTCTTTGAGGATAGTGGCAAAACAACAAACTTTTCTGTGCTTCAAAGAGCTCCTATGAAGAATTACGATGACAGTGTTTACCTTGAAGGGTTGTCGTGACAATCTGAGTACAAGATGTGAGTTAAGGAACTGGAACTCGGAGTGCTCACTAAGCATTACCACATGGGATTACCTAGGTCTGAATCAACTGTTCAGTCTCCATGCCGGATGGGTACCAGGCATGGGAGTAATACTCCCAAAGTTCTAAACCACATACAACACAGGGAACCCCTCAAGCCCTACCCATCTGACAATATTTCTGGAGCAACCACCTGATTCTCAAGCTCTCTGAACTCGGATTTGGTTTCTGCTTTCCTTTGACTGATGCTTTCAAACTTTTGTAGTCTTCTATCAATTCAGTGCCTTTAGGGGCTTTGTCATTTAAGCACTTAGACATTGTCATTGAAATACTGAAGGGTTAAATATAGGAAACTTGGAAAGATAGTATTTCTTACCAATATAAAAATCCTATGATCAGGAAATGATTATCTATGTCTTTTTTATTCATTAAAGATAGTCTTACATTTAGGAGGGATCATTGTCATATAATCAAGAACAAATGTATAACGACAGAGCGAGCCAGGGCTGATGCCGTTCCACGGTTTCCTCCCTTGGGTTCCCCATGGCTCCATGTTTCCCCCTACTTAGCCCCCATGTTAATTGGACTTCTCCTGGAAGTTGAAGGTTCCCCACTGGGTTGATTCCCCCATGCTCTCTCCCTCCAGTCTCCCTGATACCCTTCCATTCCCTCTCCACTTCCCTGTTCCCCTTCCTATGTCTCCCAACATCCTAGACAAGGTTCCCCCTGTTTGTGTAAAATTTCATACATTTTGAGGTTATTATTAGCTTAGCCATCTATCATACTCTTTCTGATTGTATTCTAGCTTCCAAAGATGAGAAAAAAACATTCAGCCCTTGAGTCTCTGAGTTTGGGATATTTCAGCATAATGTTTTTCCATCTCCATCCATTTGGCTGCAAATGCCATAATATCATTTTTTCTAATAGCTGAATAGAATTCCAATATATATATATATATATATATATATATATATATATATGCCACAGTTTTGGGATCCACTCATCAAGTGAGGGGCATCTGGGTTGGTTCCATACTTTAGCTATAGTAAATTGAGCTGCTATGAACATTGATGAAGCTGTGTCTCTGTAATATTCTAACTCTTTTGGGAAAATACCCAGGAGTGGGATAGCTGGGTCATAAGGTGGTTCCAGCCCGAATTTTTTGAGGAGTCTCCGCATTGCTTTCCAGAGTGGCCGAACTAGTTTGCAGTCCCACCAGCAATGTGACAGTGTTCTTCTTTTCTCACAGCCCCTGCAGCATCTGTCTTTTTTTTTCTTCATTTTTTCCCTTCTGATAGGAGTGAGGTGGAATCTCAGTGAAGTTTTGATTTGCATTTCTCTCATTGCTAGTGATGTATAGCATTTTCTCATATGTTTATGGGCTTTTTGGACTTCCTCCATTGAGAAGTTTCTTTTTAGTTCTATAGTAGCCCATGTATTGATTGGATTATTTGAGATTTTGGTGTTCAGTTTTTTGAGTTCTTTGTATATTCTGGATATTAGCCCTCTGTCCAAGGTGTAGCAGGCAAAGATTTTCTCCATTCTGTGGGTTCTGTCTTGACACTCTTGACTAATTCTTTAGCTGTGGAAAAGCTTTTATCATTGTCTTACCTGTAAAAGAGGTTCTGAAATTTGATTGTGGATTTTCCTTTTTATTTTTTTTTTAAGAAAAGAACCCAAGATGGTAGACCAGTAGGGGTATTCATTAAGTCAGCTAAGTCAGAGATACGATTACCAAGATTGGTTTAAATAAATCTAGTTGTTTACACTAAGTGAGTGTCAAATTAACACTTAGCAATTTGATGCCCTTATTCCCCCTCCCCACGTAGAAAAAAAAAACAACTAAAATGTACGCAGGTTCTACAGCTTTTGCATTCACACACCACTTATACAACTCAGCAAGACCAGAACATATCATGCCTTGGCTATGAAATAACCCATGTTTTGCAAAATTACACAAAAATTCCTTGGAGAACTGAATTACAAAAGAACAACAGATATTCCTTTACAGGAAAAACATTCATGCTGGGAGTGGTGGCACACATCTGTCATCCCAGTGGCTTGGGAGGCTGAGGCAGGAAGATTGCAAGCATCAGCAACTTAGCAAGGCCCTAAGCAACTTAGCAAGACCCTGTCTCAAAACAAGTAAATAAAAATAAAAACAGCTGGAGATGTGGCTCAGTGTTTAATCTGAGTTCAACTCCTGGTACCAAAATTAAAAACAGGAAAAGCATTCATAAAAGCTATAATTTTGTAAGCATATTATTCTATCCTGCAATTAGACTTCTTTAAAAATGAACTTAATAAATATTGTCACTGAATTCCCAAAACACTTCAATATACTACATCACTGAATGATTTTTCACTGCCCCCTAAATGACTCATTTATTTTTCTTGTCCAGCAAATGGGCATCATTACACTAATATGCCCTGCAATTTTATTTTGACCCTCTGTTGCCCTGTGCTCGGTTCTTCCTTGCATGCCTAGGAAACCATGTTCTCAGGGAACCCATAGTTCTTTCATGTCAAGAGGACATGTAACACATAAGAGGATACAAATTCTCTGCTGAGCTGGAGCTGTATAATTTGCTTACTCAGAACATTTCCAAAGAAAAAGTAATTTAAAAAATTATTACATATGTGCCTTAAAAATAGGCTATTTAGAATGCATATATATTACAGAACTACTACTAAAATCTTCATCTACAGCAATTTATAGAGCACTGCATCCCCTCGTCTAATTCAATACGCAAATTGAACGTGGGAAAGCCACTCTAGCAAGGCCACTTGTTATGCAGAGCAGGCTCTGTCAACTGCATGTCACAGGGCATGATCTTTGAGGCCCAACTCTAAAGTCACAAAGAAGTAGTTTTCAGCCCTACTCTGTGACTTGGGCTAGATGCTTGGCAGCTCAGTTATCTCAAGTGGAAAATGCAGTGCGTGCCTCCGAAGGTTATGGTGAGGATTAAATGCATCAATCCATTTAGCACAGTGCTGCCTACTGAGAGTACTTGGTAAGTGGCAGTGAGGTTGTGGTTGTCAAGCAAGGTCACTCCTGAGCCTGGGTGGAAGGTGCATGCTGAGTCTTCCTCTGCACACAGGAAGAGGTGCCTCTGGCTGCTCCTGTAGGCAGCCACCAAGTCATTGTTCAGTGCTCCTTCCTGGAGGAATGAGACCAGTCCTCGTAACCCAGGAATGCAAGCAAGTTAAAAAAGAAAGTCATCCCTTCAAGGGTAAGAAGAAAAGAAGAGAACATGTCTGGAGAAAGAAACATTACAGAGGTAATGTATTCCCTGGAATGAAGTCCTAGAGCTCAGGCAGTTGTGCCTCATGAAAACTACACCATAGCTTCATGAAGTGCACAGCCCTTGTCAGGCATATTTACCACTATACCCCCAAAACACAGCCTGGGTTGTAGAAGATACTACATACTGAATGGATAAAATATGTTAGCACCCTACCCTGTTCCATATTAGCTATGTGATCTTGGACAAGTTATTTAACTTCTCTGAACTGTTATGTTATGATATATAAAATGGGAATAAAAGTAGTATATATACACTTCACAGAACTATGAACTATAAAATTGTAAAGAGAAGAACTAACTCCTCTACCTGCCATTCTCAGAATGCATGGCAGAGTGGAAGTCAGGGTCCGCACAGTTAGGCTCCCTGCACATTGTGAACTACCGCCGGGACTAAATTGCATCCCTTGCCCCCAAATTTATTGTTGAAGATCTAACTTGCAATGTGACTCTATTTGTGACATTGTAGGGCCCATAACATGGTCATTAAAGTCAAAGAGATCATTAGGATGGGGACCCCAATCTAATAGGATAGGAGACCTTACAATAATAGGAAGAGAGAGAAGTCATGTGAGGCATATGAAGATGGCCATCTGCAACCAGAAAGACAGACCTCTCCGTAACCCAGCTATGCTGGCACCCTGATCTCAGACTTCCAACCTCTAGAACTGTGAGAAAATAAATTTCTGTTGTTTAATTCATTCAGTCTGTGGTATTTTGTTATGACCACTTGAATAGACTAGCAGACTTTGGTACCAGAAGTGGAATGCTCCTATAACAACACCTAAGAAAGATGGAAGCAGCTTTGGAACTGGGTAATGTTAGAGGTTGGAAGGTTATTGAGAAGCATGCTAGAGAAATTGTAGATCATCATGAACAGAGTGTTAGTAAAAATATGGATGTCAAAAGCCATCCCGTTGATGGAAAAGAGCAGCAGCTTATTAAAAATTGGAGAAAGATAACACTTCTTAGAAAATCTCAAAAAGTTTAGGTGAACAGTATTCTAGTGTTTTGAGAAGATGGTTGTGACACATGAAATTGGAAATTTAACTTCAGAGACTTCTAAGCAAAATGTTCACAGGGCATCCTGGCTCCTCCTGATTGCTTATAGTAAAATGTTGAGGGACAGAGATGCATTAATGAAGGAATTATTACACAAAACCAAACCAGAATGCAATGGTCTCCATATTGAAAAAAATTTAGAAAATGTGTTCAGAAGAGAACCCCAGGGCATGGTTGTACTATCACTTGATTTAAAAGATGGTGACAAAAATACAACCATTTTTACACAATGGAATAGATGGAACAGCAAGAAGTCTTCTGAATTTCTATGGGATGAATAGATGTATTAGGCTATGAACATTCTTTACTGTCTAAGAAAAAGGAAGAATGACCCAAAGTTGATTCCAGGGATGCCAATTCTGGTTCCTTTTCCTGTTTCCTTTTTAGTGTCAGTGGTTAGGAAGACCCATCCAGGGCCAGGGTTTGGTGAGGAGGGAGCTGTCTCCCCAAGATGTTGGAGCTAATGGAATTTGCCTTGCTAGGTTTTGGGCTTCCTCACAACACATCAGCACTTCCTTCTTTCCTATTTATTTATTTATTTATTTCAGAATTACAATGTCTCTTCTGTCTGTGCCACCTTCGAATTTTGGAAGCATTTAACTGAGTAGTTTCACAGGTTCGTAGCTGTAAGGAATTTGCCTCTGAATGAATCGCACTGCTAATCTCACACTTAAAATACAAGTTCAGCCATGATCTTCTTCCTTCCCAAGGAGACCACCCTAAAAGGACCCCACACATTTACGGGTGAATATCCTAAAGTCTGTCTCATTATACCATCACCGCATTTATTGTTTATAGTGCCCAAGTAAGGAACCAATTACTTCACCATTTCACTTTATGCCATTCCCCTCTGCTATTCTTTTCCAAGGACTTAGACTTCTTTGCTGTTCACCATCTGCTTTCTCTGCCTAGCCTTCTTGGTCCAACAGAGCAGAAAGAGCACCAGATTAGCATTAGGATTTCTAAGTACTGTCCATGACTTCGCTATGTGCAAACTACATATATCTGAGCAACACATGCCACTGGAAACCTATTTCATCACTGCAAAGTGAAGACTCTGATAACAAACCCAATGGCTGAAAGGTCTGGCTAAAATAAATAGAAAATTTTGTAAATTGCAAAGCATTCTGTACATTTAATCCACCCATTTGTTCATTCACTCATTTGTTCTTCCTTGGTGCTTTTAAGCACCAATTAGAAGGGATCATTATTATTACCACTCTAACTAGTCTCACCTAATCTGGCTGGTGAGAAATGTGGACTTCATTCTGAAGTGTGCAAATCACAGATGAAAAAAGAAAGAAAGAGAAGAAAAGAAAACCAGAGCTTTGATTAGCAAGTAGCAGGAGAGGCAAGAACTAGGAAATTCTCAGCAAAGGAATCTGGGAGGAACCTGTGCTGAGTGCCCGTGGTCTCCTGCACCTGTGTGATTCCTGAGCTCTCTTTTGCTCCCTTCCATTATGCCATGTTGACAATGGCACTACAGAAGTCCAAACTTCACTGCCAGAGATGCCACTAATCCATCTCTGCCCGCCTTGTTACCAAGGCTTCCAGGGCCTGGGCTCTAGTGAACTACGTGTCTGAGTAATTAATCTTTTCTGTCCTGAAGCCCTTATGTGTGGGCAGCAGCTACCAAAGCCAAGAGCGATGTTGCAGATTAGCTGTGTAAGTGCAGCCTGGAAGCTGCCTGCTGAGCCGAGTGGAGCTGATCGAACCCCTCACCCTCACCACAACCAGTGCCTGTCAGACAAGCCAGCGGCTAATTACGACCTGGAAACTCCTTGGTGATTAATTGCAGATGGGTTGATTGGTTCTTAACATAGAACTGTCTAATTATTTGGGGGAACCCACATACTAAGAATTCTCTCCTAATTCCAGGTCATTTCCTAATAATTGGGTGTTAAGGCAATTACTCCATGCTAAACGAGGAATTCCAAACAATTAAGCAAAGTGGCATTTTTCAATAGCATTTATTATTTTCAAAAACCGAGATACAGGGAATAAAGAATATTTCAAAATTATGTTACATTATAAATAGAAACAGAGGCATATTTCCACTGACCTAGTTTTAGGCATTAGTCAATTTTATTCTTTCCAATTAAAATAGAATGCAAATGACATGATTTTACTTAAATTTGATCTTTTTTCCTCTTTCAATACATTTAATGTAATTTAACTATCTGTGTGGCTGGTAACATCTATTGTAAATGTACTAATTATGTAAAACCCTCTCATTATGACTTGAATGGGGGTGAAGATTTTAGCTGGGGTCATTGTTTGAGTTATTGTGAAAGTTCCATTAACATTTCTTTCCTGTACCAAATTTACTGCTGTCAAATTTAAAAATCATAAGAAACGAGGAAACAAGTGTAATGAGATAGAAAAAATAATGTGCTGTGCAGGCACTATTGTAAGAGTCTATTGCTACATATGAGCACCATCTCATTTTAGACTCTTTTGAGGGAGAGCCCCAAAATTCTGCAAAATCACTGTCATTTAAATTGCTGTCAGCTGTGACCTTCACTGTTTGTGTGTGTGTGTATGTGTATACATGAAATACAATTTTGTTTTCTAACACTACCCCCATACCATTTATTAACATGATTATTGTTTTTAAAATGTTGGAAATAAAGAGAAGAAAGAAAAATGAAAGTCTAGATTCATAGATTCCGTTGCTCAGATGGAAAGAAAAGGAGATCCATAGCAAGAACTTTGCTCTTTGTTCTAGGTGAGAGGAAAAACTTTAAGACTACACAAGGAATCATCTAACACTGTATACTGAAGAATGATAATTTATAGACGGTGGGTGCCAGGCACTTTCTGGATATTACTTTATTTCACCTTCCCAACCAGTCTGTAACATAGGGTGCTATTTTCTCACCATTTCAGAATTGAGAGTACTGAAGATTGCAGAGAGGTCAAGTAGGTTGCCAGTTTCTGGAAGTGGTAAGGCAGGATACAATACACCATGGCTTTACAGAGACCATTATTGACTACCATATTGCTCATCCTTATTCTAGTTTTAGAGATTTGACCATGCTAGCAAATGACTGCAAAACCCCACCCAAAAGTCACAAGGCAGAAAGTTTATAGGTTGATACTGCTGTTAGTTGCAGTAATAGGTGAGCCCTTTCCTTAAATGATCTTTAAGACTTGCGTTTAAAATTCCAAGATAGCAAAAAAGCTTATATACCCTATACCTGATTACGTATCACCAAAGATGGCTTGGAATGACCTCAAAATATTTAACTCAATGGCAAAGAGATGAAGATGTGGGGCTGAAATCTCCAAGCACTAATTTCATTGATCACTGTGTTATTGTCATACCTGAAGATGCACCTCATATGTGATGAAAAGTTTCACCAGGAATTTAGCAGCAAAATAAAATGTATTTTATTTCCTCAATTCTAATATACATTTTTCCTCAATTTCCCATTTCAGATATGGTAGTTAACCTTATAATCACTGCCTACTGTAAGTTGGGGTTTTCCCTGAAACAGTTGTAAACCTGTTGGTACCATTTGAAAGCGGGAAATATTGTGCTGTTTGGCTCCTCTCCCTCCCAGAACCCCGTTCTCAATGTTAGTTCTCCTCGCAGGGTAAACATGGTCACTTTACCCAGTGTCAGGCAATCACAACGCGTGCTCTGTGAATCTGAACAGGAGAGACAATTAACCACCAATTTGACAGCAGGAAAAAACCTCTCGATAAATATCAGAAGTAAACATCTTTAAAACCAGTTCCCAAGTTGAGACACCAAAGCTTTTTGTGGCCAACCATGAACCCCGTGTGTCACTTGCAGAAATGATGCCAAATACTCAGACTTGCAATCTACATTTTGAGATTTGATTGTCTGAGCCGTACCTATATAGCTATTTATAAGTAAGATTGTACACAAGAGATAGCAACTTGGAGATTATTTACAAGTGGAGCATAACACTGTATAATGCCATTATTATTCCTGAATTCCAAAATATTTGTGTCAATCATGGTCCATTTTGTATAGCAAAACATTTCCTGCATGATCTCAGGTATACTGCCAAGTACAGTAGATTTAAAACTAAAGTGGCTTGCTTGTTTCTAAATAATCCCCAAGGAAACAGTTCAGTCTAGACCATTATCTTGATAGTTCATAATTAGGTTCAATAATAAAGCTTGTTTCGCTGACCTAGGTCAGATCGGCATGTCCTCAGCATCTAGGCACAGTGACCTTGCTTTGAGAGGGTATTGTTAGAAAATCCATTATTATCATCACATACACTTCAGAGAAGTGGCTGTTTTGTGAATTGATGGTGTGATGTTGCCACTTTAGATAAAACAGTCCATGAATTATTGACTTAATGAGTTAATGTTGCTTGATTTCACAACAAAGTCTTCTCCGTCTTGATGCAATTTACTGTACACATAATCACAGGATATGAAGGAAAGTGCAGGTAACAGGCTCTTCTGTGCACTATGAGTCACAGCAAATCTGAAAAAGCCATGAACCTCATAAGGGTATCACTGTCTTCTTCAAAGGCGTGACACCTTGGTCAGTATGTCTAAGAGCAACTCATGAATAGTTGCTAAGTTGGCTTTGTTTGTATTATTTTTGGCTTAAACACAGTGCAGTTAATGGCTTTCCCCCTCCTCTAGCATCCTTTTGGGGTACCCAGAAAGGTCTTGAGGTCAGTCCTGTGTAATCGTTCTGACTATGTGCATCATTGCTGCTGGGTAGAAGTTTGAAGGGAGCCCAAGAAAAAGCCCATCACAGGAGCTATGCCAGTGTCCTGATGCTTACCATGGCAAATCAGAAGAAAATCTACTCAGGGATGGTATTTTTCTTCACAGTATATCAAATGTGGGAAAAGACAGTAAAACTCCAGGCCCAAAGCAGTTGACAGGTGTTCCAGAGAAGCTGGAGAACATGTACGACTCATTGGTTCAGCAGAGTGGTCCCTACGGACCTTGGCTTTGCTGTTATCCATCCATTGCTAATTATCTGCTAAGAGCTTTATACACAAGGTTTCATCAGCTCCTCCCAGTGAACCTGCAGAGGAGGAGACGGAGGCCCAGAGGACATAAGTTGATCACAATTGCAGAACTCTCAGGGAAGAGCCAGGGCTCAGAGCTGGTCCAGCTCTATGGTGACCACTGTAGCCTCTGACTGCCCTGCTTTCCGTGCCTTTCATCTGTTTGCTGTTTCACGACTCTAAATTTCTCAGCCTATGGAATCACATTTGTAATTACCTTCTGTCATTCTCCAAACCAAGCTACAAGTCCACAGTATTCTAGATGGTTCACATTTCTGTCCCAGCAAACTCCATCCATACTCTCATATCCTTTACTCTTTATGTCCAAGCACACCTTTTTCCTTATTTATCAAGACCTGGGCTCAGGCTGTCCCTTCCTGTCCCTACTGAAATTTGATGAAATTTTTCAAACACTTGCTTTGTGTTTTTATTTTTATGAACTCTTTTTAAATTCCCCAAGTTCTGTTAAAAATTGTTTTGTATTCCCTTCTTCAAAACCCATACCATTTTTGGGGTTGGAACGGTGGCTCGGTGGTTACGGTGCTTGCCCAGCATGCCCAGTACATGAGTTCAAACCCCAGCACCCACCAACACAACTAAGTGTCAGAGCAATGAAAGCCATGTGAAAAAATTGATTCTCTCTGTCTCTCTGCCTCACTGGCCTTCTCTCTTTAAAAAAAAAAATAACATTTTTGCTTGTGCCTTTCTCCCTTATAGAATTTCAAGAATTTGACCTGTGATGACTACTCCTGGTCTCATCTAACTTCCTTTTGGGGGAACTGAGAGCCCTTGGAGCCAGGTCTGAGTCATCATTGTCTCCAGGGTTTAGTATCATATGTAGAATGTGGGGCACTCAATAAATGTCATGAAGAAGCAGCCAGATTTTGAGTTGGGTCCTCCGTGCAACATCTTGGTGCAAGGACTATGGGGAGAGAAGAAAAGTCATCTCTGCACATTTGTACTTTTGTCCCAGTCTAGAGTTTGTTTGTGTATTGGACTTCAGGCATGGGATGGGAGAAGATAGACTGACATATAACAGTTGCTACGACACATCTTACACACCCTGTTCTTTGTCCAAAAGGAGCCATTAGCCAAATTGGGGGGAAATCCCTGCTCCTTTTTTGGGCACGTTGCCTAACTGCCGTAGCTCAGTCTCCTCACATGCGTAACGGTATAGCAGCCCTGCTGTTATTTATCTCATTTCTGGATATATCATATATCCCTATTTGTGATTTTTCTTCTACAGTGGGCTACTCTGTCTGCAAGTTCTTCATGTTAAGCTAAAATCTGTCCCATTGGTCCAGGGTCTGCATGTCCAGCAATGCAGAAAAGCCTAACCCCTCTGCTGCATAACACTCTTTGGATAACAAAAATTCTCATTGAAGATGCACGTATAAAGTTGTTTAAGCCACAGGCACTCACTCATGTAGCCACTGTTTTGGGAACTTAAAGGAGAAGCACCCCAGTTCGTGGCTTCATTTCTGTTTGTCCTCTGCTGTAGGAGTCAGGCAGTATGATGTAGGAGGGAGAAGGTAAACGTTAAACTCACTGCTCCCAGACTCAACTGATTCCAGTGCTGGGTTCTTTGAGCTTATGCTCAAATAGGCTTCTTTAGAAGGTTGTTTGAAAATTGAATAATATCAGTAGCCTCAACTGTCCAACATACAGAAGACATTCTAAAACTGTCAGTACTGGTATCCCTCAGCTTCCAATAACCCTCTTTTCTTCTGTAAAGGATCAGGGGCTCTAGTTGAAAGAAAGAAGCAACAGTACTTAATCTGGTTTCCACACCAAAATATTTTCCCCAAAAGTATCAAACATTTAAATAAAAAGATTCAATAAAGTAACACTAAAGAATTTTCAAATATTCCAATCAGTGGCCATTGCTCATTCATTGTATATGAATTGTTCTGCTTATTTTTGTGACAATTTTATTTTTTAAATTGCAAATAAACAAAAATGATGGCAATACATTTAGGTCATTTATCTGGGATTTACATGGAGTTGGAGAAAAAGCTGTAAGTGTCAGTGTCCTTTGTTCTTTTTTTAAATTTGTTCTTGTTTAGGTATACATGACATATGTTCTTAAGAGGTTGAAAACCATCATCCAAGGCCCTGCAGAATGTCCAGAAGGAGATGGAGACTCAGGAAAAGGTGTTTTGTATCCACTCACAACTCCCCACACCTAGTGCCTCCCAGCAGCAGGGCTTGAGTGAGAAGGCCTGGGTGCTGTGGGGGGATGCACCCCTTCACTGGGTGGAGAGTCCCGGGACTGCTCCTTTCTGCTGTCCTCCCAGCTGTCCTTCACCTTTCCAAGCCTCAGCTGCAGGGATCCATCAACTTCAGGACCTTGGACAAGTTCTCCCAGGAATGAACCAAAGAAACGTCTCTCCGCTCCCGGAGTTAGAACACGTTTGCTTGTCTTGAGTGGAACCCAAGAGGAAGATCATTAAATGTGATGCGAGAAATGGACTCTTGGCCACTTAAGGGCACCATGCTTTGTCCCGCCAAAGCTGCTGGGCTCTGGCACATTCCAGCCCCCATTCCCAGTGGAATGTTCTACAACTTTTCTGAGTAAGCGAGAGGCCATCCTCTGTGTAAAGTTTCCACACAGGTGTCTTTCTGATTTTCTCGTCTTTCTAATGAGCATAGAAGGAGTATACCCCTGCCGTGTGTGCTGGTGCCCGATTAACCTTTCTTGTCTTTGTCACTGCAACCTACATCCTGTCTAGATGCTCACACTGTCCTTTCTCCTCTGCACCACGGAACCACTCTTAGGCGTTGTCAATATTGTGCTTTCCCATCTTTTCTCACCCCTCACCTACATCCCTTTGCATCTTAGGTTATATGTTTCTTTCTCCTGATAAAAGGGAACCCTGTTGTAATCTTTTAAGTCTTCTCAGTACCTTTTGGAATAAAGCAAGAAATAAATACCTGGTGCTAACCTCACTGAGCCCTGTGTCTTCTTCTTAGCTGTTACTCGTCTCGGCTCTATTCTGATTGCCAGTGCTGGGAACAGCTCTGTCACCCAGAAACCCTCTCCTTCATCTTGACTGTGACACTCTACCTCCACCGCCTTCACAGTCTCATCCTCCTGCCCCCAAACAGATGCATGTTCAGGCCTTTGTCCTGTCCTCTCCCCATCTTCTGCACACTCTCCCTTGCCCTTCCTGGTCTCTTGCCTTTGGTTGACCCAATCACTACTCTGGTGTCAATTTGGACTTCAGCATCAGTGACTCCCAAATCTAGGTGTTGGTTCAGACCCAAGACACAGCCCTGCATTTCCAAGAACCTCTTTAAAAGCTGCAAGCACCCCAGACCCAGTGAATGCAAAGTTTACTTGCTTTTCCCTCCTCACCCCATTTCTTCTGTTTTGTTAATGGTATCACCGTATCCTTAGTCCCTGGGCTCAGGACGTCACAGCCTTTCACTCTTTGCTGTCCCTCTCCCATGGTTCGTCAGTAGCCATGGCTTCTAGAGCAGCCTCAGAGTCCTGTATTCGTCCCCTCATTTGCATTCCCACCACCTTTGTCCTAACTCAGGCCCCGTTGGCACTGATCCAGACCACTGCCATAGCCCCCATCTGGCCTTTCCCAGCTCCAGTGTATTTTTTTGCACTGTCCCAGAATCAACTTCATGGAGTACTTTTGTGGTCACGTGACTCTGGTTCCTATGCCCCTGATGACGGCTCAGTGCCTGTAGAACACGGCCGGATGACTTGGCATGCCGGTCAAGACCCTCCAGGATTTGGGTTCAATGTCCATCTCATCACTCCCCTGCATTTCCCTGCCTTCCAGTCCCAGAACACTCCTTGTTTTTCCTTTCTTCCTTGCCTTGATTCATGTCCCTCCAACCTCTTCATCAAAACCTAGCCAAGCTTTCAAATGCTTCCCCACCCAAGTCTTTCCTAATCTGTCTGGGCAGAACACATCTTCCTCTTCTATATTTTGGTAACACCTAGTTATCATTTGGTATGGGTCTTGGGGGGATCTGTTCTTTATTAATGTTCCTATATACTGAAATAGGTGGTATATATCCTTCTAAATTCTCATAATTCCATGAAGTAGATTTCATGAAATCATTTTACAGATGGAAAAACTGAGGTTCACATAGCTTGAATAACTTGGCCACTGCCATATGGGTCATGAGGCACAAGGACTCTGCAGACTGTGCTCCCTGTGCTCTTCTGACTGTGAAGGTCACTTCTTCTCAATGGTTATTCTACCTCATCTGCCCAGAATTGCCACAGCGCTCTAAAGGAACTGGTAGGACCTGGTGAACGTGACAGCTGCTCCGACTTTGGACTGTCCTCCTTCCCTTGGCTTTTCTCCTTGCAGACCCTTTTGTGATATTTGGTTACTGTTGCCTTTTAAAAGTTTCATTATTATGCATAATGTATTCATCGAAGGGCAGCATTTCCTGTAATTTATGTCTCTTCGTTCTACTACTCAGCAATTCCTCAGTATTTAACCTCATAAATTTCCAGTTATTGTCCTATATTTACACATCGCATCTGCCAGAGAAGTCCGTGCAATTTAATACTGGGAGGAATCCGAAGGGACACTTCCAGAGAGGGCAGGTGGGCTGCCTGTGGCCCTCCTAACACAGTCAGATGGCTCATGATCACCCACCCCCCTGTATCACCCATATTACTTTGTGAAATAGCAGGAGGGCCCGATTCCCTGGACTTTCTGAAATTATCCCAGCGCATTCCTGGGAGCCTGAATGTTGGCTTCCAAGTCCCTCTGGGACTGGTTTCTTAAGCTGCACCTCTCCAGGGCCTGCTGGGCTGCCCATCCCTCCCTCTCTGAAAGGCCAAGTGGTTACTAGCCTTATCTGACTCTGGGCTCCTCTTGTTTCTCTTATATTGTTCTGCCATTGCCCTAAGGCCAAAAGATCTTTGGGGCAGTGGCCCTGTTTGGTGTTTGGCACAATTTCATTTACTGAACATCTCTATGTACATTTATGATGCCATATAAGTAATAATAAAACCAGGACGGCCTAGGGCATTGTTCTTTATTGTCAGCTCCGTGGCAGCTGTGGGGGATGGGAAGGCAGAGGATAGAAGTGTGGGAAAGATGCCGGCAGCCTGCGCCGAGGTTCTGCAGGGTCACATCCCTTTCCTGAGGATCCCAACCTGCTCAGACCCGCTCCCAGCCCTTCCAAGCCTTCTCAACACTGCAACACTGGGGGAGTCCACGCTGGGGGATTCCTTGTGCTGTGGTGAAGCTGCCTGGGCTACGTACCCTGGTATTTTTCAAGTGGAAGGCTTACCCACCTCTGGGTGTGTGCAGAATGGACAAGAGCGGCACTGTTCATCACTGCCTGTTGCTAAATTGCTGCAGCTCTCCTTGGACACCATCAGCTGTGCGGTAATCCATATTGATGGCTGGGCTTTACAGCAGCCGTTTGTATGCTCTGCCTCCCTCTGTAGCCGTCTGCTCTTTGTGAATGTGGCCTGGATGGCATGTGCCCCGGATCCTCTGACTTGGACTTCAGCATGTTGAAAAAGCTATTATGGGGTTTTACAGGCAAACATTTGTTCCTTGGAGGCATTATTAGAAGGCAGAATAGAATAATGGAACAAGTCCTGACTCTTGAAATTAAGTGGCCTGATTTTGTCTCAGGTCTGCCCTTTACTAGCTGTGTGACCTTGCATAAATCACTCAACCTCTCTGAGCATCAGTTTTCTCCTCTGCAGTTAGAAAGGATAATTCTGTACCTCATAAGCTTACTAAAAGTCCTATATAGTCTTTTTGTATATTAAACTGTGTGGAACACATAGACACATAAACATATAAATATATTTTATTTTCTGAAAAATGCTATCAAGAGTATCAAGAGATCAGTGTTATTGATGCTATATTAAAATATTTTGAAAAGGAGATGCAGAAGGAAATATCTGTTATATATGCATTGCTGCAGAGGTATAAGAAAATGACGATAAATGTTGAAACTTATACTAAGAGTGAAGACGAAACAAACTGCTCTTTCCCATTCTAGATGATTCCTGCAATTTCAGAAGTCTGTGCAGTCGGGAACACTCGGCATGGCTCTGCCACAGGTGTGGTTATTGGCAGCATTCGCTACAGACAAGAGCAGGTGACCCCTCTCTAAGCTGAAAATGAAATCAGTGCTGACTTTTACATCTATTCAGAGTGTGTGGTTCGCAAACAGTTAAGGGATCGCATTCTGCAGGCGTCGTGGATTAAAAGATGAAGAGCGCACATGGGTGGGATGTACTGGAAAAGCGGATTCTGTTCACCTGACTGGCAATGACCGTGGGAGCACAGGGCTGGCCGGAAGCAGCCCTCAAAATTTGCCAGGGCCCAAAGGCTGAGTGTGAGGGAAGAGCAGATTCATTTGGGGTGGGATCCTTAACCATGGTGCCCAAGCAAAGGCAAAATCCACACAGTAAGGAAAGCGAGCCGAGCGCCTGAGCGAGGGCCGTGGCCTCCTCTCCTGAAATTCCCTTGACAACCTCAGCTGCCGCTGCCTCTCCTGCTGCTCGTTGAGGAGCCAATCCTCACCGTCCTTTCAAACAGTTTCTTCTTTGCTGTATGCAAATTTCATCAGCGCACTGTGCACGCTATTTGGGGGGTTTTTACAGATGAGTTAGCAGTTTTCTCTGAACCGCTCATGTTAAGTGCTCCTCTGGGCCCTGCAGAAGAAAGGGGTCAATTTGATACAATCTGAGGACCTAGCAGACATTCTCAGAAACAGAAGATGAAGAAAGAACTAGGGATGGTCTGTTGGGAAGAACATTTTCTTTTATTTAACAAGGAATACACTTCTTTGACTTCTCAGTCTGCTAATTTTAACAGGATATTTGAGCTGTCTACCTTTCTCTATGCCGGAGAAGTCTACCTGGACCTTAAAAATGATAAAGCCAGAAGGCAGTGTTTGTACAACTGCAGGAAACAGAGAAGGTGGCTGCTCCTTCAGAATGGCTTTTGTCTCTTCTCTGCTGATTTTGACTCCTGGTTTTTGTGCACTGGACAATGTATCTACTCTATGGTCCCAAACCCAGTATTTCAGGTTTCTTCAATCATTAGCAGGAAAAGGGAGAGAATCAGGGCCAACACTCACAGCCATTTATCTTCTTCTTCAAGTGCTACATTCTTTGTAAAGGAAAGAGGCCAATCGATAGGGCAATAAGGAAAGAGGACAAGCAGCTGGGAGGGCCCCACTGTGTGGTGAGCAGTGGGGTCTGTTCAGGGCGAGGGCCCCATGCACGCTCTGTCCCCAAGGCTCGACTCATTAACATTCCACAGAGAAATGCCAGAGGATTTTTAAAAATTAGTCTTGATCTATTAAATAAATCAAGATGGTTATGCTGAATACGTTAACTGCTGGTACCTGTAAGTAAATGTACACCTCGGTGCAACCTGGAGTTGTCAAAATCAGAACAGCTGTACATTTGCCAGCCATCGGGGGCAGTGCTTGAAGGAAAAGTCCCAGCCTGGGAGTCAGGCAGGCAGGAGTTCAAATCCAGCCTTGAGCGTTTTTTGGCTGTCAACCTGTATGATCACTTTGGTTTTCTGAACTTCAGTTTCTTCATTTGTACGCTGGAATGGTAACACTATCTACCTTAAAGGTTACAGAGACATAAGACAATTTGTGTTAAAGCACTTTACGTAATGTATGTACCGAATGCTCAGTGACATCAGTTCTTAGTATTATATGAACACTGAGGTGCTAAAAGTTTGGGGAGAGGCAAGAAACAACTTCAGGAGGAACCCATAGACCCTTTGAGGCTGTCCTGTCATGTTAATATCTCTACAGCTTCCTTGAGGCTAAGCGACTTCCTTAATGGTGAAGCTGCCCTAGTTATGAAGAGATGAAGTATTATTATGAACTGCATGGATAAGACAGGCCAGTATGTGGAGTTGCTAAACATCACCATCGCAAATCTCTAGTGTTTTAATCACGTAAGTTTTGACTAGATCAGAACCCAAGAGCAGAGAAAACCTCATTTACTCTTTATGCTCGAGTCCTGAAAGAGGTTAAATGATTTGTCCAAGGTTGCATGTCAAGTTAGTAGGCTGAACTGCATTGGTTTTTCATTCCATCTATATAATTTCCTCGGACTTGATAAAGGCATATATCAGTATTAAGAAATAATTAAATGGTCTTTCGATCAACTACAGAAATATTCAAATACCCAAGGGGAAAAGTATTTATAATCTTCAGTTCCTTGTTTGAGAGGTAGGACCAAGAATCCATTAGAAAACTCAAGCCTGAATTCCTTACTCAAGTCTGTGTATTTCACCTTTGGCAGGGTGCAGCCCTGAGATTCCTGAGTTTTCCCACAATGATCCTTGTCTTCACATCCAGTGAAAATACTGTGAGATTTGAAACAGAGTGACAGACTCTGCCACATGCCTCAGGCTTCCTGTGGATAACAGCCCTCTGGATCACCCATAGAAATCCTGATTGACTCTAAACATTGGATTTCACTTCCCTGATCCATCAAAGCATCCCTGCACCAATAAGTATCCTTCAAAGAAAAACACTCCAGCATGCCACATTCAGCTAGGGGCTGTGCCTCTTTAGGATGGCATTTACAGCCCTTTTATGGTGACGACCAAGATCACAAAATTATTTCCTTTTTGCCTTTCATACTTGCTACCTCTTATTCTCAGGGTACAGCTTCTTTTGGGGACCTTAGCCCAGGATTCTAGCTATAGTATGATTGTAAGGAAAATTTACAGTAAAATGATATAAATATGCCCTGAGTCTATTTTTACCATACTACTTCTAACATAATTTATAAATCATTGCTTCCAACATGGTAAGCAAGCAGAATAGCGTATTATTATAAGAAGACCATGGGCTTTAGGGTCAAAGAGGTGAGAGTTGAAGTTGGTTCTGCCACTTACCAATTCTGTGTTCCTGAGCAAACGACTTAAATCTCCAAGCCTCAGTTCTTCCAGCTGTAAATCACACCTGCCTTATTAGGGTTGTGCGTTTTAGAGACATCTGTAATACACTAGACCTAAAATTGGATGTAGAATCAGTGCTGATGATAATTTAAGTCAGGGATTTCTGTTGATATGACACTGTGATGAAAAATATCTATCTTTGACATTTTTAAATGTTATAATACACACCTGGCAACATGGAAATATTTGAAAGAGCCATTGTAGACTAAGGAAACAAGGTACTGGCCCAAATTTTTTGAATGAATGTATTTACTGGTATAAAAGAAAAGGATCACTAAATGGGATACTTGCTAAATCAGGGTAAGGAAAACCTGATTCAGAGTGATTGTGATGGGTTTAGGGATGACAGCAATGAGAATTTGTGGTAAGGGGAGAGAGGTTGAGCTGACCTCCAAATACAAATGGGAATTTATAGTAGTGGGGAGGTCAGTGGATGGAAAATTACCAAGACGAAACATCAGGGATAAGGGGACACTGGCTCAACTGACCTGATGAAATTCATGCTGAAGGCAGGGCAGAGAGATCACACAGCACCTGGAGGATGACAAAGAATGGAGATAACAGTCAGATACTGAGGATGGAGGGTCCTTGCTAAATTGACTTAGCAATGTTCTTGTTAAAACTGAATTTTAAAAAGAAGAAGCCTAAAACTTTCCCAAACAAAGAACTTTGTCACTGGTTAAAGATATAAAATAGAAGGTTGATAAAAGTTATATTTTTCATACACAATGTAACTGAGTTTCCCCTCTTCTGTGGATTCTAAAATGTAAGTGATAGATTTGTTTCTCTAAAAATCACTGGCTCTAAATATTGCAGCCATTAACTTTGCAAATTATGATTGATTCTCTCCACAATTTTATTCATACGTGGCTCCCAATCACAGTTGCATGTACACAAAGAGAAATACCGTTTTCCTTCCAACCGTGCTTCCAGCTGTGGAGCACTTTTTTCCTAAGCTCCTCTCCTCCCCCATCAGCACCAGTCCCAAAGACCAGCAAGGAGGTCTGGGCAACAGAAGAGATGTTGAATTGACTCCACACACGGAGTCTGGGCTGCGGGATCCCTTTGCAGATGAAGATGTCAAAAGGCAATCTGCAGTGAGAATGACAGTGTGATTAACCAGAATGAGGCCTAAGTCAGAAGTAGCACGGACCACTGGGAAATTAAGGCACCAATTTTCACCGTCAAGATCAGCTGTGATAGGGCAGTATATCCTAGCAACAGCAGAAGTCTTAACCCTGCCATCACAGCAAAAACTAATTTTGTGGTGTTATCCGTTCCAATATCTTTTAATCCAAAAAGTCTTTAAGCAGAAAGTAAATACTCACACATTTCTCTTCCTAGATCTGCCTTTTACCTCTAATTGGGAAATCCTTAATTCGGTGAATTAAAAGGTTATTGGGTCTTAACACAAATTTCATTTGCTTTCATTCTTGACGCAATGGTAGGAAACCTCATTGGAGAGACAGATAGCAATAGTTAACATTAACGGTGTTCATGGAGAAAATGATACTTAAAATCACTCTGTGTACTTTAAACCAATCATACCAGATGTTATTGTCCTGCCGAACAGTGTTAGAGCATGTCTTCGTTATTATGTTGATTCAGGACAGTGCCATCTCTTACAACATGATTTCACATCAAGTAGCCAGCCCATACAGATGGAGGTGACTGTCCCTGCCACTTGTTTGTTAACGAGGCTTGGCTGTGAGACACTTTGATTTAGAAGCATAAGCATCATGGAACTTTAGCTGCTAGATCTATTTTTAAGACAAGATAAACCTGTGATTTTGTCCACAATATTGAAATATCACCGTGTCAGAAAATATAATTTCTCTTCTGAAACATAAGCCAAAATAAAACTACTTTTCAATGAACCTGACACTCCAAGTAAAGGTAATATTATGCCAGAAGCCAAAAATCACTTGCATGTCCTTATATTTCTGATTAGAAGAGCCTTCCCCCAGTTCTGTGAGCAGCCACAGACACCCAAAACCTTCCCTGGAGCAGCCGCTTTGCTTAGCTGCACTCTTCGATCAGTTGGGAGCTAAGCCTTAGGCACACGACCCAGTTGTGGAAAGGAGAACTGCGGATTGTAGGCAGAGCAGCTACGGCCGGTGGGTAAGAGAACCCAGGCCAAGTGGAATCAAGCAAGCCACAGAATATGGTCTTAAGGAAGAGGTGGAGGCTTTCATTGTAGAGAGTTCTCATATCTTTGGTGATCACGACAAACAATCTTTTTAATGTGCCATTGCATTCAGTTTGCTATTATTTTACTGAGGATTTCTGCATCTGCGCTCATCAAGGATAATGTCCTGTAGTTGTGGTGGGGAGGTGATGTGTGTCTTTGTCTGGTTTCAGTATCAGGGCGATGCTGGCTGCACAGAGTAAGTTTGGCAGATTTTCCCCTCTTCAGGTTTGTGGAATAATTTAGGAAGAGCCAGTATTAGTTCTTCTTAAATTGAGAGTGACATCAGCAAAGCATCCCTGTTACGGATTGGAAGAATCAGTATTGTTAAAGTGTCCATACTACTCAAAGTGAGCTACAAATTTAGTGCAATGCCTAACAAAATGCCAATGACATACTAGAAAAAAAATCCTAAAATATATATAAAGCCACACACACACACACACACACACACACACAGAGCCAGTCATGAATAACAAAAGTTAAGCAAGAAACATTACACTACCTGCCTTCCAAAAATACTGCAAATCTGCAACAATGACAAGAGCGTGTTATTGACTTAAAAACAAACACAAAGGCCAATGGAACAGAATAGAGAGCCCAGAAGTAAGCACACACATCCACAGACAATCTATTTTTGATAAAAATGCTAAAAATACACATTAGAGATAGGACAGGTTTTTTTTAAACGTTGTTTGGAAAATTGGACGTTAGCATGCAGAAGAATGAAACTAGACACGTATCTCTCACCGGTTACCAAAACAAACTCCAAATGGATTAAAGTTTTAATTATGAGTCCTGGATTTATGAAACTGCTGGAAGAAAACATTGAGGAAATGCTTCAGGACATTAGAATGGACAAAGACTTTTTTGGACAATATCCCCACAGCACAGAAAACAAAAGCAAAAAATAGATGAGTCAATTAGATCAAACTAAAAAGCTTCTGCTTGGCAAAGGAAGCAATGAAGAGAACACAGCCTACGAAATGGGAGAAAATACTTGGAAACTATAATCAGACATGGGATTAATATCCAGAACATGCAGGAAACTCAATAGCGAAAAAACACATGACCTGATTTAAAAATGGACGTTAGACCTCCGAAGACACTTCTCAAAAGAAGACAGACAAATGGTCAACAGGTACATGAAAAATGCGCTTCATCACTAATTAGGGAGATGCAGGTCAAAGCCACAATGAACTAGCACCTCACTCTAATAAGAATGGCTATACTAAAAAAGACAAAATCACAAGTGCAGGAAAGGATGTGGAGAAAGGGGAACCCCTACATGCTGCTGGTGGAAAGGCGAAAACCAGCATGGAAGTTCCTAAAAGAATTAAAAACAGAACTTCCACATGATCCAGCTTTCCCGTTATCAGGTATATAAAAAAAAAGAAAGAAAGAAAGAAATCAGTATGTCAGATAACTGCACTGTATAAGGGTTAAAGAATGAGAAAGATGATGGTGAATGAAAAGAAAAGGAACTTGTTAGTTCATTCAAGTACTTCAAATTTTTACCACCAGGTGCATCAGGGGTCCCCTCAGTGGTGTGATTACAGGATGTTGGAAAGCTAGCCATGTATCTACCTACCGTGCAGGCCCAGAGGCAGCCCTAATTTAGAAGAGCAAACCCCTATGTTGGCAGATTGAAAATCCTTCCAGTCCCAGAAAGTCGTTCTTGAGATAGAATAATAGAATTTTCATCTAACTTCCATGCCAATTCCTTAGGGGCGGGAGGAGGCAGCGAGGGAAACTGCAGAGCAGATAGCGGAATTAAGAATCCATTTGCATTAGATAAAATTAAAGCTTGGTTGAATAAGGAGAAGGCTCTCTTCCTGACATTTTACTGACAAGGGGTGATTTAGATTTTGCACATTAGTGGCTCTTACTCTCCATGGTTTATACAACACAAATTTGCCTTATTGGTAGTGTGGGCTGGCTCAGAGAAGTCTAGAAAGTTAGAATTTTGCACAGAAATGGTAGCTCGAGTCAGCTGATGTGTCCCATTTGGCAGCGCTTCCGTGGTACTGCTGTTCTTAAGCGTGTGGGAAGCTGCATTTTGAACATCTGAAGTATATGCAGTGGCCTTCTTGCTTCCAGACACCTGTGATCTCAGTCTGTTACTCCACCAGCCACATGTAGGTCTTGTCTCTGAGCATCAACTTCTGCATTTCTTGGGCTGTCCGTGCTGCTGCTGAGCTCCACTTACAAAAAATAAGCTGCACTTCTCTGCTCTGCTGCCTGCCAAATTGAGCTGCTTCATGCCCTCATCTCTCCTTCCCACAGCTTCTTGCCATGTTCAAAGCTGCATTTCATTCTGCACCCAGGGCTTTCTTTTCCTTACCCCACAGCCTCAGCCTGCCAATCACTCAACTGACTTTCACGTTCTCTCCTCCTGTCTCATAGATGCAGCACTGTGAATGGTCTATGCCCAAACACTGGAAAAAACTACCTGCCCTGAGTCACCAATGCTTGCTAGCTGTGTGACCTCAAATAATCTACTTCCCTTGGTCTTTTCCAGAATGTCAAATGAATTGTATCATACACTAGCTCTGATGGTCAATTTTTTGTGTCAACTTAATGGGGCAAAGAAGTTCTGGGATTAAAGGTAAAACTATTTCTGAATATGTCTGTGGGGGGGGGTCAAGAAGAAATTAGCATTGGAATCAATAGAGTGAAAGATCCCCATCACAAATTTAGTCAGCCAATATCTAATCTTTTGAGGGTACAGACAGGACAAAACGGCAGAGGAAGGGTGCTGGAGTGGTGGCTCAGTGGTTGAAGTGCTTGCCTGGCATGCGCAAGGACCCAGATTCAAACCCCAGCACCACTTGCACATCTAAGTATTGGGAGAAACAAAGGCCAGATGAAAAACTGAAAAAGGTTGATTCTTTCTCTCCTCTGCCCCCCATCTGTCTCTCTCTCTCTCTAAAATTTTTTTTAAAAAGACAGAGGAAGGGTGAATTCATTCTTTTTCGGCTAAGAAATCCACCTTCCCCTTCCCTCAGACATCCCTTTGGACTTGGGGACTTACACCTATGGTCCTCCTGTCACCTGTCTCAAGCCTCCAACTGAAAGTCATATTGACTCCCCTAATTCTCAGATTTTTTTTACTTGGATGAGAGTACATCATCAATTCTCTGGTTCTCCAGCATACAGATAGCGTCTCCTCGCACTTCTTCTTAGCCTCCCTAATTGCATGAGCTGCTTCTCATACGTGTTAGTTTTACATCACTGTGACAAACTGCCTGAGAAAAGCAACTTGGGGGAGGACAGATTTACTTTTGCTCACAGCTGCAAGGTTTCAGTCCATGGTCAGGTGAATCCATTGTTTCTGGACCTGCAGTGAGGCACAGCATCATGGCCGAAGGGCATGGAGGAAAAAAGTGGCTCATTTTATGGTGGCCAGGAAGCACAGAGAAAAAGAGAGAGTGTGTGTGAGGAAAAAGCAGGGACAAGAAATACTCTTTCAGGGCACAACCCCGTGACCTACTTCCTCCAACAAGGCCCCTCCTTCTACAGTTTCCACCACTTCCCAATGATGCCGTCAGCCACAGCTCATCAATGAATTAATCCATTCACGAGTTCAGAACCATCAGGATCCTATCACTTCCCAAGTGGCCCACCTCTGAGCACGGCTGCATTGGGGAGTCAAGCCTTCAACACATGTGCGTTTGAGGGAACATGTCAAATCCCAACCATTAGACCACAGTATATCTCCTCATGTATGTTGTATATCTCCTGTAGATCTGGTTCTGATTCTTTGGAAAAATTTGGCTATTGTGGTACCTTTTTACTGCTTCTTTCACCTTAGTAAAAAGGCTTCATGATTCATTCAAGTTGTCTGATAGTTCACTTCTTTTTATTACTGAATAACAATCCATTATATGATTGTGTGTTTATCCACTCACCTGTTGAAGGATACCTTGGTTGCTTTCAATTTTTGGCAATTATGGATAAACCTACTAAACACATTCATGTACAGGTTTTTAGTGTGGGTATAAGTTTAAATCAGTTGAGTAAATACGTAAGAGTACATTTTTGGGTTATATGTTAAGTAAGCCTATGTTTACATAAAATCTACCAAACTGTCCTCCTAAGTGGTTGTACCATTTTGCATTCCCACCAGCAGGGAATGAGAGCCCACATTGCTCTAAATCCTCATCAGCATTGGGCCTTTTAGTCCTTCCTCTAGGTCCGCAGTAGTAGCTTGCTTTTGTTTTAATTTCAATTTCCTTTCCATTTTTAACTTAGATTATTTTCTTGCTGTTGATTTTAAGAATTCTTTTTCTGTTTTTTTGAATAAAGATACTTTATGAAATATATGATTTGAAATATTTCCCCCCTATGACACGTTGTTTTATTTTCTAACAGTATTTTTTTCAAAGAGCAAAAGTTTAAATTTTCCATGAAGTCTTATTTATCAAATTTAAATTTTTAATTTATAATGCTTTAGGTGCCACATTTAAGGAATCTTTTTTAATCCAAGTCATAAATATTTTCACCTAAAAGATTTTATTTTATATTGTATGTTTAAGGTTATAACTCACTTCAACTTAAGTTTTGTGTGGTGCAAAGGATTGACCTGCTCTCTCTCTCTCTCTCTCTCTCTCTCTTTCTCATATAGATACCAGTTAGTCTAGCACCATTGTTGAAAAGTGTTCTTTCTCCACCAATTCAGCCTTTGTACACACATCATTAACCCATACGTTTGTGAGTCTATTTCTGTGTTGTCTATTCTGGGGACAAAAGTACATAGAAAAAGGCAAATAAAACGAGTGTGATAAACTAAGTATCATAAAATATGAATGGGAAATCTGGGGGATGAGCTTATGTCTGACCACTATGAGACTCTTTCATCTTTTTTTATATGTTTGAAACTTTTCATAATCAAGTGTCTGAAAACCGTAACTCCCTGAAGGATTTTGATGAAGTAAAGTCCAAGAAGGCCATTAGTCTGTGGACCAGTCTTTAAGAACAAGTTTCTAGGGGCTGGAGTGGTGGCTAAGTGGTTTGGGCATTTGCCTCACATGTACAGGGATGTGGGTTCAAACCCCAGCACATGTACACAACTAAGTATCTGAGCAGCGAGGGCCACATAAAAAACTAAATAAAAAATTGATTCTGTCTTTCTCTGTCTCTCCCTTTCACTGTCCCTCTCTCTTAAAAAAAAAAACAAACAAGTTTCTTTATGAGTATTTCAACCAAGCTATTGGTGTCTGAACTGTCCAAAAGTAGGTAAGACATACCCTTTATAGAATAATCTCTTTATAAAACTCATTTCTCTTGATTGTGCCACCCACAATGACCATTTACCATTACTTTTAAAAACCTTGTAAGTCTCACGAGTTTCTTCATCGATCTTTTGTTGTTGGATTCTCTGTTTTGTTTTATGGTGGTAATGGTGCTGGTGGTGATGGTCATGCTGTGTACTAACATACCATGCTTTGATACAGCTATGTGTTACTTGGCAAGTGTGCTTTCACACACAGTGTATCACTTGATTTTCAATAATCCTCTTAAGTAAAGAACCTAATATGTGTGATTATCTGCAATCCCCTAATGATGACACAGAATTTAGAAGGACTCTCCTTTTCCCAAGTTCAAATGCCTACCTAACAAGTGACAGTCAGCCCTCCACACACCACACCACACTGTCACATTAAAATAAATACCGGAGATTTCACTGCCACTTGCAATGTGAAACATTTATGGCCCCTACTAATCTTCTCAATGATTTTGCAGTCAAGTTTGATTGTATTTTGATTCAGTCTTTGGAAAGTGTCCAACAGTGATGGTAAACATCAGCCCCTGTCAAAAGAATGGCTGGTTTGATGCAAACTGATGTGTGAGCACCAAAAGGGTGTTGTTAATAGATTCGTCAATGCCCCTGTGTGCGAACAGGTGTGATGAAGTGTGAAGAAGTATGTGATGTGGATGTGGCAGACCTGTCACACAGAAGGCTGTGACCATTGGAGGAAATGACTCCTCAATTGGTAATCTTATGGTAATCTGTCGCATCTTGCCAAATACCATCTTGCCTTGGCAACTTCAAGGAGTGGTAAAGAGACGTGAGCCACCTTGATGCACACCTGAGTGGAATGGATATATCAGTGCTACCCTGGAGTTTGAAGGTGGATTTTTCTAGAGGAAAGGGGACATCTCTACCCCATAGTTAAGGACAAAGATCACATCTAGGAGTAGGATTTCTTTTTAACTGAAAAACTACATCCTCACCATTTTAAATTTAAAAAACTGAATATAGAAAGCCTTTTAGTCAATTATAACATATCCTCATTAGAATGCAGCTGCAAAGAAAAGCCCAGGTAGGATTAGAAAAGAAAAGCATGACCAAGATACCAAGGCCAGAGGATGACAAGAACTTATCTACTAAGGGGTTAGAGAGAAGTATTTTTATAAATATCTGTGCAATGTGGTGTTGGCCTTCATTCCATGCACTCTTCCAGGAACCTCTGGTTATCTGTAATATGCTTCTTCCCTTCAATAACTAAGAGGATAGCAAGTGAGAACATCATCAGCCTGTTCCTGTGCACTAGGCAAGTTGGGCAAGCTCTGTGTTTGAGAGTGAAATCGTCATATCCTCCATCCCAAACCCCTCCCACATTCCACTCCCCTTTTGGGAGAGGGCTCTTTGTTGTTGAGATTCTTCTCTATCCCTCCAGAGCACTGAAGTGCTATGGTGGTGGAGGTTTCCAGGGAGGACCTTAGAAGAAGAGCTTAGGTAGAGTCTGAGGTGCAAGGTTCTTATTGGTTATCACCACCTACGGAAAGGAGGGAAGAAATCAGGATTGACCAGAGGGAGACACGGGACTATGACACAGATCAGAGGTCCAACAAAGCTTTAGCCAACCCATTTGGGATCTGTGGAGTAGGTATTCTCTATCAGTGCTGCCATGGGGGACCACCCTCCCCTGGTTCTCCCAGAACTCTCCTTGTTTTAGCCGTAAAACCCCACATTCTGGGAGCTGCATAGATTTGGGCAAACCAGGACACGTTGTCCCACGAGCACCTATCCCACAGTTGGGCTTCACATCTCATCGAGGCTCAGATGTAGACATCAAGGCAGACTTTGGAGGTAGAAGCTGCAACTCCATGACAGTGCCTGGGAACCTCAGAAAGGGAGGCCCCAGAGATGCCTGGTTAAACCGCAGAGGAAAGGGAAATTAGACCCCACTCCTGAAGGGATTGACTCTATCCTCCAGACTCCGGTCCACCTACCACGTCTGAGAAGAAACATGACCTTGGAGAGTCAGACCTGAATTTAAAACCTAGTTGGGCTACTCATTAGTGATGTGACCGTGGGAAAGTCAAGCTCAGAAGCCTCAGTTGCTGATTTTATAGGTGTATTTTAAAAATTTGATGAATAAGTATACACATAGAATTGGCACAGAATTGGTCCTCAGTAAGGATAAGTCATATTTTTCAGAGAAAATCTTCCATCTTGGAAGCAGGTGTCAAAAGCCACCCCAAGCACCTGCACTAGAATCAAATTGAAATGAATCAAAGATTGGAAACTAAACCAGCAGCTATACAATTGGTAGAAGAAAAAATAGGATCAACATTCCACGGCATTGGTCAGCACAGCCTTCCTTAACAAGACTCTCATAGCACAAGAATTAAAGCCAAGAATAAATGAGTGGGATGCCGTTAAACTAAAAAGCTTCTGCACAGCTAAAGAATTAGTCAAAAGTGTCAAGAGAGAACCTACACAACGGGAGAAAATATTTGCCTGCTACACCTCGGACAGAGGGCTAATATCCAGAATATACAAAGAACTCAAAAAACTGAACACCAAAATCTCAAATAATCCAATAAATGAATGGGCTAGGGAAGTAAATAGAAACTTCTCAATGGAGGAAGTCCAAAAAACCCATAAATATATGATAAAATGCCCCACATCACTAGCAATCAGAGAAATACAACTTAAAACTTCACTGAGATTCCACCTCAATCCTGTCAGAGTGGCAAAAATGAAGAATACAAACAGTAACAGATGCTGGAGGGGCTGTGGGAAGAAAGGAACACTATCACACTGCTAGTGGGACTGCAAGCTTATATAGCTATTCTAGAAAGCAGTGTAGAGACTCCTCAAAAACCTAGGGCTGGAACCACCTTTTGACCCAGATATCCCGCTCCTGGGTATTTTCCCAAAAAAGCTATAATCAGCATACCACAGAGACATGGCTACATAAATGCTTATAACAGCTCATTACTATAGCTAACCAATGAAATCAACCCAGATGCCCTCTCTGGATGAGTGGATTCAAAAACTGCGACACACACACACACACAGCGGAGTTCTATTCTGCTATTAGAGAGAACAATATCAAGGCATTTGCTGCCAAATGGATGGAGATGGAAAAATTATGCTGAGTGAACTATCCCAGACTCAGAGTCTCAAGGGCCTGATTTCTCTCACATGAGGAAGCTAGAATACAATCTAAGACAGATTGAAAGTTAGTTAAGCTAAATGATAATCTCAACATAGGTGAATTTTTACAAAAACAGGGAGAACCATAACTATGATGCTGGGAGAAGAAGGGAGGGGGCAAGGAGGGGAGGAGGTTTAGGGGATTATCAATGCAGCTGGAGGGAGGGAGTACGAGGGTTATCAATGCAGTTGGGAACCCTCGACTTCCATGAGA